>JAEIIL010025558.1:0-12660 GCA_018905715.1 Drosophila lini | reverse complement strand
AGTTGCATTTTGGGAAGGGAGCCGTTACTTGAAGTAAAGCTGCCTCTCACTGACCGCCAGTGATGCGCATCTAAAACATATTTAAATTTTTTGATTAGAATCTTCACATTAGTTTATTTCTGTAGCTTCACACACATATTGACTTTTTCTCTCTCTATCGTTTGCTTCAGCTCGTGTTTTTACTTTTTTTTTATAATAATAATAGTAAAAAATAAATAAATATAGCATGCCGCTGCTGCTGCTGAGTTAAATATTATTCCATTTCACACAGATGGAAATGAATTGTGTTCTTTTATATAAATGACTTTGTTTTCGCTATTCCAAAACGATTTAACCAATTATTTATGAGTTTTGGCTCTTACGCTTTATGTACTCTAATAGTATACATATATATATATATTGTCGCATATATATATATATATAAATATTGTTATAAAAGGTATGTGTATGTATAAATCCATAGATGTATGAAGAGGGGCTCGCGGGCGCACACAGTTTTAGCTGATCATCTCGCGGTACTTGAGCTTGTGCTTGGTGAGCATGTCGGTGACGGTGACGAGCTTCTTAATTGAGATTATGTTGGATAGTTCGTGCAGTTCCTGTAAATGCGACACGCAGATGTGATGCAAGGTGGCCAGCTCGCGTCCTAAAAGGTAAAGCCCATTAAAGAAATGTATAAATAATCAGATATTTGCGAGTCCTTACCAGTATCTTGCGAATTATGATTAATGCTTTGGTCGACAAACATGCCCAGCGGCGGATTCGGATCGGTAACCAGGGAAAGTTGGTCCAAAAATACAATCATGCGTTCCTTGTTCTTGAGTATAAACGGATTCACAACCTCCATGTATTGTTCCTGCCAAGTAAAAAGTATACATGTTAATTATATATTTTATAATTAATTATTTTGATGGCCAAACCTACCTTGCCTCCGAACTCTATCAAATTGGCTAGATTTTGCAGACACTTGGCCACCATGACCAGGGAACGTGTGGCCGCCATGGGTGGCGTCTCGCTCACCAGGCCGAACTGCCGGGGATTGAGCAGCGCCGGGCACAGGAGTCGCAGAAATATAAACCCAGAGACGACACGGGTGCGCACCAGTCGCTCCGTGGGCCACTTGGCCATCACCGCCTTCTGCAGGCAGTTGCAAATGTAACGCACGTTGCGGGGACAGGCGTCGGGCGACGTGAATATCGACTGGGTGACCAGGTCGAGGATCTGCAGGAGAAACTCTGCATTTGTGCAGGCATCGTCGTTGACGTCCATTTTCGTGGGATTCAGCTCCGCCGACTGCTTGCTCTCCAGTATCCGCTGCACCGTCTCGCTGACCGCCGACTGCAGGAAGCCGTTGCACTCGGTGCGCATATACAAATCCATTAGCGTGGTCGCCAGCGAGGCGCCGCGAAAGAGCGTCGTTGTCTCATTCTCGCGCATCACCTCCGCCTGGCACAGTGTCCGTATCAGTTCGGTTTCACGCTTCTCGTGCCGGAACACCCGCAGCAGAGCCGTGGCCAAGGGCACCCGATCGTTGTGACAGAGCTCGGCCAAAGCCTTCACCGCATACAGCTCGGACTCGAGCAGCAGCTGCTGCAGCGGGCTGTACTCCTCGCAGGGCATAATCAGATCGTCCAGATAGCGCATGCGCAGCCGCAACGAGCCCCACTCGCCCATGGGCGTCATACCGGTGAGCTGGTACCAGCCCTCGGTCTCCTGGCCATTCTTAAGGGTATTTAAGTCTATGGTTAGCTCGGCCACCTCCGAGTCCTTGCCGCGCTTCCCACGCGAGATAAGGGTGATGGTCAGGGAGACAACATCTGGAGGAACGTCGCTGCAGGCAGAGAATTTAGGGAATATCAGTAAAGAGTGAGAGAAAACTGTGTCAAGTACTTACTCCAACACAAACTCCTCCTCCCAGACCGGCTCTGGGGCTATCTTGACCCGCGTCTTGCCCACCTTGACCTGGTTGAGCGAAATACTACAATAGGGATGTGGCACTAGTTTGAATGGCAAGCGATGCGCCTCCAGAACGTGCAGGTTCAGGCATCGCAATTCCCGCAGCCGGGAGACCTTCTTCTGGGCCTTGCTCAGCTGCGAGTCGCACTGGGCCTTCAGGGCATTGATCCACTCCACATAGCTCTCCTGGCTGGGAGCACACAGATACGTGACCGTGGCCAGGCAGGGCAGAGCCCGCTCAACGATCTGGAAGCAATAGGGTCGCTCCCACAGCGAGTCATGGCACTGATACAGATACGCACAGGAGAGATCAATCAGTCCCTTGGGCTTGGTCTTCTTGGGATTGTCGTAGAAGCAGAGCTGCGTCTCGGAGCCGTCGTTGATCAGGGCAAAGTACAATTGCTTCCACTTGGCCGTCTTGTCCGACTTCTTGTTCAAGTGGCCATGGTGCTTGATGCCCTTGATCTTCTTGAGGCCAATCTGGTCACGGCACTCGCGCAGCGTGGCATAGATCTTCTCGGCGGCCTTCTCCACCACGTACTGCTGGTTGAACTCCGGCTGGATGCCGTTGACAACGGGATGATTCAGGGAGTGCCCCTCCACGATCTGCTCCTTGCGATAGCGATTTATAACGGCATCCAGACACTCAAACGTGCGTCCGCCCATCAAGTACCGAACGCCCTTCTTCTCGATGCGAAAGCGCTGGATCTGGTTGTTGATATGGAAGAAGAGCGAGTAATCCCCCGGTGAGTTGTCGCTGGGACGAACCAGGAAGCTTCCAGGGCCAGCTGCCAGGGGGGGAAGGAGAAAGTAGAAAATAGTAGTAGGTATAAAATAAAAATAAAGTTTAAGTTTACCTTTAACCAGCATATCGACGGCCTCATTCTTTGTACAATTCGGATGGAACCAGGGAAACACGGTATTCGGATCGATGGACACATCCAGGTCATCCACCAGCTCACGGAATATCATTCCCTGCTCGCCAGTTCGATGGGCTGTAACCCAGAGCCAGCCATCGCCCATGTCGTTGTGCACAAAGAATATGTCGCCCTTCTGGAAGCTCAACTCATCCGTTTCGGGCATTTTGGTGTAAGGCAGGATGGCAACCACACGCTTCTTGTCATTAACTGGCTCCGGCGGTGCAACGGGTATGACTAGACGCTCGCGCTTCAGCAAGTCGCTGCATGAGGTATAATAGCCGACGAGATCGCTCAGCGAGATGAACTGTCGCCCGCCAATATAGAAGTCACCGCACACGGCAGTGATCCTAAGGGAAAGCAGTATACATTACATATATTTTAAGTCAAGAATAGCTGAAGTACTCACCGGAAATGATTAATCCCAGTGCGTCCGTAATAGCTTAGGACATAGGAGCCAGGCTTGCGGTCACTCTCCCTAACTGTGGCCACCATTAATGGGTGTGAAAAATACAAAATTAAACAGCAGATAACTCACCCAAATAGCTGCCCAATTTACTGCTTCCCCGGAGACGGGATTCAGCGGAGTAACGATCGAGTCGTCCGTGGTACCACTCGCTCTCCGGCGGCGCAATAATGGCCGGTCGTTCCCCTGCAAGAGTTTACTCGTAATCAGAGAGGGGGATATATCAGAGGGAGAGGGTTTCTGCTTACCATTCAGCATGTGGGGTCCATCGAACTCATCCTGATCCAATTCCTGTGCCAAATCCGCCAAATCAATGCCACCGCCGGCCATCATAACGCCCAAGCCGCTCATGCCGCCCAAAGCTGCCAGGTTGGCATCGTCCGTTGGCGATCCTGGTTGATCCTGAATGACAACGTCTACATTGCCCAAATGCATTAGATCCGCCATATGTTCCACACGCCGGGTGAGTGCTGAAAGGCTGAATCCTGGGGGATCTCTGGATCGTCCGAACTTTGCCTAATGGTGGCCACTTAAAGCAAGGATGGGCTTGCGTTTGTTTGAGGGATTGATGGCAGGCTCTCTTTTGATTACATTTGGGGTTACGGAGGAGGACTGTTTGGTTGGGAAATAAAATTGAAAAATAAAATATATTAAAATAATTTAAATATGGATTAAAGAATTTCAATGACAAACATTCAAGTGGCAGTAGAAAGTACAAATTGTTTAATAGTTGTAAATAAAAGTCTTCTTGGGTTAATATTACTGAGCAGCCTAATCTTAGGGCTTTCAAGGGAGCAATAAACCCGATGGGGGAACCCACTTTGTTGTCTTTTCAAGATAAGCGAGTCAGTAAGGCAGAGAATAAATATAAATATTTATAGCTATAGTTTATAACACTAAGCAAACAGTATTTAAATAAATATATATTTTGCTAAACTAGTTTTTATAGGATTATTATATGCAATTAATATACTTTTAAGATATATTTCTTGGCTTTCTTTTAAACAATTAAATGACCAAGTTATATTTAAAATGTTTCTTAGTTCCAATTTAATTTAAACAAATCAGGCTTTGCCCTTCAATGGTTTATAAATCGGACAACTCACAATCTCCCCGGGACCACACCTCAAAATTCAGGCAGAAGGAAAAGTGCGAATGCACAATTTTTGGGACTGGACTCCCGGCTCCGGCTCCGTCTCCGTCTCCGTCTGTTCGCACACGGGATAGACAAAGAAGAGACCCGCATGAAGTGAAGGAGTGTCGGGAGAATGTTGACAGCTCTGAAGTGGCACCGCTAAATATAACAAAAGAGTAGCACCACCACAGAGAGGGGAGATGGGAGACCGGGAGGATTCGTAATTTAATAGAGCGCACTTCGTAGTCACTCCCTTTGCTGTCCGTGGGGAGCAGGGTGAAGGGAGTGCTAATTGGTAAACATTTGTTTATATTTATTTGCGGTATGCACCGGTTTCGGGAACCGTGTCATCATCAGCGGACCACGAAGAGACCACCACCCACCCTGGCCGTACATCACAAAACGGGGGTTACAGGCACACACACATACGCACAGGCACACACTCATACGCACACGCACAAGATGCTGGGAGCCCAGCTCAGCCCTTGCCCCCGGGGGCCGCTTCGGCTATTCACACAGACACGGAGCCGAAGGCATACACATAGCCGATACGATAAACAGGCGAAAAATTAAACTGCGCTCGTCGCCGTCGTGGGCTTAGCCATGAATCACCCACACACAGCCGCACATATGTATATTCCTCTGGAGCGGAGGCACGGCACACTCCTACTTCTTGGTTCTCTGTTCTCCGTTCTCCGCTCTCCAGCCCCACCGCCTTCGTCTTCGTCACTGTCTCACTCTCTGCTGTCGGCAGAAGGCAACAAATAAAAATTGAATCATACATTTTCCACAAACGATGATGTATCGGGCTAAGTGCAACTGTGTCTATACATCACAGGGCACCAAACAAAAACCACACCTTTACATTTCGCTTAAGTTTACATTAATAAAACAAGGAAGCCAAGAACATAACAAATTTTGTAAATTTTAAGGACAAAATTTTCTTCCGTACCGATAGCCACAACCCCGATTAGACGTCACTATCGGCCTATCGATGTTCTCACTGGCGATTGATTGTCGTGAATACTATCGCTACACGATACATCGCTGTTAACACTCTGTAAACTGTCCAACTAGACAAAACTTTTCTGTTAAACTTTTAACAAGGTCTAAAATTAATAATTTTGTGGAATAATCAAAATAACTTAAATAAAAAGTTATAAACAGGAAAATTCAAGTGCACTTAGTCCATAATCCAATAAATACTCACCTATTTCTGCTTATCGATATCACTGTTATCGCCGTCACTGTTAAATTTCTGGGCGCGTGGTTTCAAAAAATGTAATTATTTAATTAGTTTTGCCATTTTTAGAACCACTTTCATTCCATCATTAACATTTTCCACATTTATTTGTTTCGGTAAAAAAAAAACATACGTTTTAGCGATACTTTAGGTGTTGCAACTACTCCTTTTCATATATTATGGACTCATCCTTGAAGTTGTGCACCTTCTCGTACCACACGTCGTCGCTGGAGTCCTCGTAGGACGTGGGAAAGGGCGGCGCCTCCTGGTTCTTGCGCAGCGGCAGGATTGTGTCGTAGATGTAGACCAGGCCATTGGTGGGACCGGCCACCGCGCTGCCCTGCACCCACATGACATTGTGTTTCGAGTTGATGCGCCAGATACGCAGCCCCCTGATCACGCGCCACCGGTTGCCCATGTGCCCGGGCATCTTTGTGCCTGGCCAGACGCGACCCTTTTCACCGCCGCCGCCAATATTACCGGCACGACGATGGGTCTTGGTGACGCCGTGGGAGGCGGGCATGCCCTTGAAACCGTGTCGCTTCACCACGCCCTGGAAGCCATGGTCAACGCTTTTGGGGGGAAATAAGGCAAGGTTAGGCTTTATCCGGGATAGGATCTATGCTGATACTCACGTTTTACCGCGCACATCCACAAAGTCGCCCACACGGAAGTGACTCGCATTGAGGGGAGTGCCGGGCACTAGAGCTGCCTCGGGGGAAACAAAGAAACGTGCCAGATTCTTCTTGGGCACTACACCCGAGTCCTTAAAGATTCCCGAGTACTCCTTGGTCAGCTGCACGGGATTGGTGCTCTCGGAGCCAACGATAAGGACGCCGCGCTTGTTGTTTGCCGCAGATTCTCGTCGCCCGGGCAACGGTTTGGCCACATACTCCTCCGGCGGTATGTACTTGATCACATGGTTGTCCACAATCTGCAGCAGCGTGGTCCTTATCCGCTCGCCGTTCTTCAGCCACAGCGGATACTGGCCAATCTTGCGGGCTATCACGCCGCAGCGCCTGATCTGTGGGGTCCATGTTTGCGGAGGCGTCGCCAGGTCCCGCGTCTTGATCAGATTCTGCTCGTATGTCTGGACACCTTTGATGAGCGTTGGAGCTCCTAAGCCCTCGTGGACCAGATCGTTGATGAAATGCTTATTCTCTGCAGTGACTAGGTCACCGCGATTCTGTGGGGCATATCAATTAGTGAGTTTTTAAGTCATCTTTTTGGGGGGGAGCTACTTACGGTGACTTCCTTGCGGAGAAACCATTGGGGATTCCGAAGCCGGGGCCGGCTCAGGTGGCCCTTGTCGCGGACCTGGGTGAGCAGGCCTCCGCTGGGCCTGGAAAGAATAGTACATTAAAGTAGATTCTTCTGTGCACTATAAGCGGGGTTATTTATACCAACCTGAGGCCCATTAATTGAGAAATAGCAGTACGAATCATGCTATTTCTACTTATTTTATATAATGTAATCAAAGCCTAGTGTGGCCAGCTGGCTTATGGGAAAATACCCAACACGCTGCAGGAACAGCTGTTAAAAAGCAGAGTGGCCATAGATTTTCATCGATTAATCGATTAATTATTACTATAAATTGCATTTAAATAATTAATTATAGTTTTTTTGATATATGTCTGCCCAGCCGCATGTCCTGGTCATTGAGCCTTTCTACGGCGGCAGCCACAAACAGCTGATTAGCGCCGTTATCGAACGTAAGTGGCCTGGATGTGGTTTCTCCTGCCCAGAAGCCGGCTTAATGTTTGAATTCCTTGCATCCTCCATCTGCTCACAGGTCTTCAACCAGCCCATTATGATTTCTACAGCCTGCCCGCTAAGAAATGGCACTGGCGGGCCCGCACCTCCGCTCTCTACTTCTCCCAGTTGATCCCACTGGACCACCAGTACACGGTGCTTTTCACTAGCTCCGTGCTCAGCCTGGCCGAGCTGGTTGGCCTGCGTCCTGATCTCGCCAAATGCCGGAAGATTGTGTACTTTCACGAGAATCAGCTCATCTATCCCGTGCGCGAGGTGAAGACCCGGGATTGTCAATATGGACTCAATGAGATACTCACCTGGTAAGGGCTGCTGTGCTGCTTCCATGGAGTTCCCAAATGTACCTTCATATTTTCAGTCTTGTGGCCGACACTGTGCTCTTCAATTCCCACTTCAATCGCACCTCGTTCCTGGACAATCTGCAGTCTTTCCTGAACATCCAGCCCGATTTTCGTATAAAGAATATACGCGAGAAAGTGGAGCACAAATGCGAGGTTCTGTACTTTCCCATCAAGTTCAAGGAGTTCCCCAAGAGGCTGGAGAATCCCCTTCAGCCGGAATGCCTGCATCTGGTTTGGCCCCATCGCTGGGAGCACGACAAGAATCCCGAGCTGCTGGCCCAAGTACTCAACGAGCTAAACGACCGCCAAGTGGACTTTAAGGTCACCATATGCGGCGAGAGCTATCAAACGGTGCCACAGGCCTTTGACCAACTCCAGGAGAAATTGGGCGCCAAACTCATCAGCTTTGGGGCCTTGTCCCGCGAGGATTATGTAAAGACTTTGCTCACCGGCGACATAGTCATCTCCACCGCTGACCACGAGTTTTTTGGCGTGGCCATGCTGGAGGCCACCTACTGCGGCTGCTATCCCATAGCCCCAAACAAGCTGGTTTACCCGGAGATCTATCCCAAGGAGAACCTATACAACACGGCCAAATCCCTGATCAAGATGCTGGCCAACTTGTGCCGAAATCCAAGTGTGTTTTGCAAGCGTCGAGATAAGTTCTTTGAGATGTTCTCCTTTGAACCGTACTCGGCGGAGCATCTTTTACCCATTTATGTAGATAAAATAAAGGGAGAGTGAAGAGATGTATCTTCCTTATTTTAAACACTTTTTGGTGATATAAACCCATATTTCCTCAAGCAAAGTTTGCCAAAAGAGAAGGCTGTATTCACTGCACAAATACAACAGAGAAGGCACCAGTTCTACAAGAACTTTGGCCTAAAACAACTCTTAGTTCTTGGTTTAATTAAAGAATTACCTTTATGGCTAATAATAGGGTTTCTTTTACTTGAGAATTGCCTTAAATAAAAACATTAACAAGCTGAGCAAAGCTCGGACACGGAATTAAAAGTGATTCTCCTTGAACTTGGGCGGGGCACTGTATTTTACCTTGACATGCGAGCGATACTCCTCGTCGTCGTCGTGGCACTCCCTGAAGCATTGCCCGCAAAACAGCTCGCCATCACAGCCCTGGCAACGGAAGACGGCATCCTCGTTGCAGATATTGCACCAGGGGAGTTCCTCCCCTCCTTCGCTGTTGCTGGGAAGCTGGCTATTCAGTTCCGCCTCTGCCGCGCTGGGCAACTTGGCTTCGTCCAAGTACTGTTTTTTAAAGAGGAAATAATAAATAAATAATTATACATTTCTAAAGGTAAAACAAAGATTTAGTTACCTTCTTAACTGTATTTTGCAGAATGGTCTCATCGTTCTCCTCCTCTTCGTTGTCGCTGGGCGTGCTGATGTTGGTGGTTCCCCCTCCCACAGCATCGATCGGAGCATCGCGAAGAGCTCTCAAACGCCGCTCAATATCCGAAATGGCTTCGTCCCTTTGCTCGCCTACACGCTGATCCAGCTCCGATTCGCCCATAAACTGCTCGAGGAGATCCCTGATCTTCTCCTGGTCGTTTCTTTGGTCGGTGGAGAGCAGCAGGTCCTTCTTGTCATACTGCCTTTGGTGCGGCATGCCACTCAGATTGGCCAGGCGAGCGCGTATCTCGTCGTCCGTGGCATCCACACGCTTCAGATTCTGAATCCTCTTGGATATTTCACTATCCAGATTCTCGTCAATGTCCTCCTCATGGTTCTTGGCCTTCGCTGCGGAAGTAGGAGGGCTAGCTCCATTCATGGGCACCAGCACCTCAGCCAGATCCTCAGCCGGTAGACACTTGCTGCGCAGTTTCAACTTACAGTGCCAGGAGAACTAGAGCTTAAGGGTCTTTACTTACTCGAGGAGTGCATCGGCCGCCGCATTGAGTCCATCTGTGGGCGAGGTGGACTTTGGCGGCGGGGCTAGGTGGAACTTGGTGACCAATTCGCCGGGCAGGGCGTCGCAGTCCACCACCTTCTCGGCATCGGCGCTGGCCTGCAGCTTGGAGAGCTTGTCGTAGCAGATGAGGCAGACATTGAGGACCTTGCCGGCGTGCCGGGGCACGGGCATGGGTCTCTTCAGGCACTTGGCGCAGAAGGAGTAGCCGCAGTTGGGGCAGCCATACTACGGGGGGTTTTAAATTAATTAAGAACTGAATGACTGCGGGGAATACTTGCTTCTTTGCAGAATAGACCATATTTGCGGCTGCAGCCAAAGCAGCTCATGATGGGCAAGTCAAGAACATACAATTTGTTTGAAACAAAACACGAAATGACTCTTTTTTTTATCTTAAAAAAGTAAACAAAGGCAAAACGATTGTACTATCGATACCATCGATTGTTTCGTGTACTATCGATTGTGTGGATTCCATTCATTCCTTCGGCTATTCTGCAGCTTCGCCAAACGGTCACTCTGGCGAAACATTGACAAGAAGACGGCTCGCGTCGCTCCGCCTTTCTCTTTTTTTTTTATTACAATCTTTCGAGCGACTACATTACACGGCGCGCGTGATCTAAACGAATATACACAGAGTGCGCGGCGTTAAAAACTAACTGAACAGCAGCCCAATTGAGGATATTCTAACAAATTCATCGTCCGAAAAGGGAAAGTGCAAGACAGCAAAAGCCAAGCCAGGAAGCGAGGACCTGCGAGAGCAAGACAGAGGATCCGAGGGATACAGGGTGACATGTGGAGTCCAACGCACTGCAGTGTAACGGGTGAGTGGGGGCGACACGGGACACCCGTTAGCGAGATCTTTTTGTGGCGGCCTCTCCGGCTGGGCACTGGTATTAGTATGGCAAATAAATCGCATTAAAAATTAAACTTGTTTTCCGTGTCCGTATGTGTGGAGGTGTGTGTTTGTGTTGCATTTGAGGTTGCGCTGTATGTGTGTGTGTGCTTAAAATATTGTCATGACAGAGGCAACAGTTAAGTCGTTTGTTTTGTTGCTGCTATTGTTGTTGTTCCCGTGGCTCTTTTTTGAAATTTCACTTTCTCCCCCGCCCGCGCAATCGTCGCAGATCCCTGTCTCTCTTTTTACTTGTACTCCGTGATTGCGCCTTTCCTATCAGCCTGGAATGCTCCGTCTGATAAGATTATTTCGCACAGCCAGCTTGGTTTGCTGGCTGTTATTACTCACCGATAGAAAATTGCGTTTGCTATGCGTTCCATTATCCATTTAAGGTCCACCAAGCGCCCATCGCATTCTTGTTTACGTTTCCACGTTTTCCATTGTCGTTCTCGGTGCTCAGGAATGTCAATGAGAAATCAAAAAAACACAAAACACAAAATCACAATTCGCAATTCGTGACAAAACACAAAGAGCCCATTCTAGCTCGCTCTCTCTCCCTCCCTCTCTTTCCCAGTTGGCAATTATGAAAACAAATATCGAGCAATTAACTACAAGTGCACATTTCTAGGTGTATTATTGTGTGTGTGCCAGAGCAAATGAGTCACAAATTGTTGCTAAAGTATACATAAGCCAAGAGAAGATAAACACGGGCTTGATAGATTAGGCAAAATTCTGCCTTTCCACCTTGAACTTGCCCGGCTATCGGCTCGTGCCTCTCCCCCTGGGCTATTCTCTGCTCGTTATTGCCCTGTTCTTGCTTTATTTTGCATATTTGCACAGCACAGCACACAGAATAAAACAATGTTTTATTCCAGCGATTAAGAGCCAGCCGCTGACGTCACGGCGAAGAGCAAATAAATCGCTGTCGCTCTCCCAAATTCGCCGTGTTTTCGTCTCGCCTTGTTTGCCTTTTTGACAGCACACGCACTAACACTCACACTCACATGCACGCGCCGCTGTCAATATTTGCACTTGATGAGAGATGAACGCAAGCTCTTCGGAAACAGCTGTTTTCGCCGCAATTGGCAGCAGTTTCTTTCGGTGCGTTAGATCATCACATCACTCACTCACCCTTACCTGGCCAACACCTGGATTTCACCTTCTTTTTGTTTGTTGTTCGGAAACTTTTCCGCAGGCAGCCCACCACAAACACCACCCTTCGAAGTTTTTCCAATTGCGTGCCTTATTTTTAGCCGTAAATTCTTGGCGGCCACTCACTAACTCACACGCAGACACACCTGAAAATTCCACGGCGGGAAATTGTGCAATGAAAATGCGCTGCAAATGCGGCCATTCAAGCAAACCAAACAAACAAACAAATGAATTTTCCTTTTCATTTACATTTCGGCTTTGGTTTTTGGTTTTTAGCTTGAGGTTTTAGTTTTTGTTTGGTTTTGCAACACATTTTAATGCGGTTGCATTGCACACACACATAGAGAGTAGTTATTGATAAAGAAAGGAGGCCTGCACTGTAAACACCCTGTACATAAGCACCCTGTAGGTAGATAATTGAAAGAAATTTCTTTGGGA
This sequence comes from Drosophila lini, assembly GCA_018905715.1. Taxonomy (NCBI): domain Eukaryota; kingdom Metazoa; phylum Arthropoda; class Insecta; order Diptera; family Drosophilidae; genus Drosophila; species Drosophila lini. The sequence continues at coordinate 417 of JAEIIL010025558.1, read as the reverse complement.
ATTTGAAGCTAAGGAAATTAGTATAAACAATGTATAGAATACTGATACCTAGAAAACTCTATTCAAGTCAAGTTTAGGATATTTGAGTTATGTGAAATCCTGTAAATATTTGTAAACAATCTAAATTCTAGGCTTATTCACTGAATTCTTTATAACAATAACAAGATCGAATTATTCTTATTGACCAAAGGAGAACAGTTACTAATAGGGAGAGCAGGGATTTAAGAAGTTATATTTATGAGAAGATAAAGTTTCTATTGAATTCACACCTAATTTCACATTAATCGGATAGCTAATACTATTTATTTTAATGGAAAGTATTGTAATGAATATATTATACAAGAAAGTAAAGGGAGCAAGACTAGATGTACCTACTATATTTTATTTTAAGGAAATATTATGAAAAGATAATGTAAA
>JAEIIL010025554.1:0-19403 GCA_018905715.1 Drosophila lini | reverse complement strand
TGTTGGACCAGCAGTCGCCGTGGTTCAGCACATTGAACTCGCTCTCGTCCACCTGGTTGACTAGTAGGGCTTCCTCGAACACCTCCTGCGGTTTCCAGATTTTGGCTTTGTACTTGTCGGCGTCCTCCATTCCCCACTCGCCCATCGCCTTAAAGTACAGCACCTGACGCGTCTCGTTCAGCTTCTCGAAGAGATCGCGGCTCTGCTCATTGTACATGGTAATGGAATACATCTGGTCAAAGGGTCCGTTGATCTCTCTGACCACAGCGGAGGCGGCATGGAACTCGGCCAGTTTCTGGAGCACTCGTCGCATGTGCGCCATATCTAAGCCCTTCAGACGATCGGCGTTCTTAAAGTTCTGACGGCTTAGATCCTCAAAGACTAGTGTAATGAGCTCAGCGGTGGACTCCACATGGAGACACCTGGGTGCCAGATCAATGTCCAGGCCTGCCTCCTTGTAGAGCTTCACGAACTGCGGTACATGCACCTCGTACATCTTCTTCTCCTTGGGAAACAGACTCATGCCGGCAACCACATCCGCTCCACTGTCCGCCTCCAGCATGGTTTTTAGGATGTACGAGACTTTCTTTTCGCTGCCATCTAATTAAATATTTATAATATTATTAATAGAAATAAATAGTTTAAGTATTAAGGTACCTTTTAGTAATACATCCACAACAACCCTGATCATAATGGAGGTGTAGTTCTCCCCGGGCGCTGTGGCCGCAATTGGGAAAAACTTAACGATTTTGTCAAAATTCTGAACATCCTTTTCGAGAATCGGCAGGAAGTAGTCCTCGTTGACCCACTTGGGGATGTGCAAATACTCATTGGGATTGACGGGCTTTTCCGAGCTGCTGTTCGGCGACATTCTGAGGCTGCTGCAATCAGAAAAACCTATTAATTGTCAGACAGCGGAAACGATCAACGGTCCAAGATCGAAGCAATTAAACAATTTACAAAAAAAGATAAAACCCGATTTTATGTGAACATAAAGTCTAAACTTGGCAACGCTATTTACTTTATTTTTTTCATTTTATTAAAAAGTCATAATTAATTATTTGTGTGTAAGCTATTATTTAATTTATTTCAAGTTTTTTTTTGCCAAGTCATCTTGACAAAGCACACTCGGCATATAACGCTCTCATTCACATCACTTGATTGCACAGCCATTTCATGTAAATAATATTCAACTTGAAATATTTCGAAAATGAGGTTGATTTCAACCTCCCACAAATCGGGTTTCCTTCAATTGTTATTTATAACTGACCGACTTATAGAAAATAACTAATTTCAATTAAGATAATCCCGGGTAGCGGACAGTGCTGTGACGTGTCTGGCGATTTCTCACGACAAACAAATACTGAGCATTCCGCTGAATTCCCATTCATTTTTATACCCAAAGGCGAAGCGCGCGCCAAGTGGAATTGTTTTTGTGCGGTTATCTGATAAACGGGGTTAAGTCTAGGTAGGCGGTATAATAATCGGAGGTGTAGGGTTGGGGGGGTGAGGAACGGATATAAATAGTCGTAGAGCAAAGTTTAACAATGAAAACGCATATTCGCTTCCTTTATCTCACTCCAGTGACCCCTTCAAAGCTATATTCATTAATGTGTGAAGAGAAGGCAGACAGTCGTTATCATTAGTGGGGTGTAGGTAAGCGTCTTATATTTTTTTTTAAAGGTGATAAAGAACGTTGAAAAAAAACAGAATGACTACCAGAAGTTGTACGAGCTGTAAGTTTATACCAAAGTCTGTGTTCTTGTTATATTTTTAACATTTTAGATAAAGATTTGCCAAAGATTTTGATATATGTAGTACACCAAGTTTAGTATTCATGAATTTTAAATAAATAGTAATTACATAATATTATTAGGAAGATACACATACAAATTTCTCTAAGCAAAATAAAACCCAAAAAGGGAATCCCGGTTTCGTTGTGGAAAACTTATTGGGAAAACCAATGTTTCGGCTCTTGTATAAATAACAAATATGTACATCGTATTTACTTGAATCGATCGATAACAACGATGCAGCCGCTTTTGCACAATTTAGATTTATTTTAGTGATTTTGATGGCCCATTGCCGGTTTTTATAGTTTTGTGTATTCCACACCTTGTTTACGTTTTTGGATATAATTGCCGTACAAAAGAGCCACAAAAAAAAAGCAAACGACATATAAATCTGCTGGAGAATACGAGGAAAAATGATTTTTCAGAGCGGGGCACGTGCTTGTCAGCTATTCCCCAGGAATCCCCGCTGGGGCTACCCCCACATCCAACCAGGTGCTGCAGCTGCTGTCCCCTGCACGCAATTAATCACCTGGCTGGCGACCCTAGCGGACGGAAAACGCTGCCCCGAAATTCAATTTTCCAGCCAAAATAGGATCGCTCGTTCCTCATCCTGAATGCACCGTGGGGGAAATATTGAGATTTTTTAGATTTTTTAAGATAAACAAGACTTGATCTCTAGATCTCAAAAATTAAAGATAAAAATGGTATAAAACAGGCTCCAAAGAACCTGGCCTGCTTAAAGATTTTGCTTATATATATTCAGAAACTAAGAATAACTAAAAAATGGTCAGTGAAAAGAATTAAAGTAAACCTTATTTACGTATTTACTTTCATTTTTTCGTAGCTCTTTATTTTAAGGTATATTAAAATGTGAGTCAGGTAATTAACTGCTCGTTTCCTATTAAGAAAAAAACATGAATGTGTAAAAACATTTTCCCAAATAAAACAAATATATCCACCGTCCAGGGAGCTCCATTCGAGACGAGGGCTATCAGCTTGGCTCGTTTGCCTTTCAGAGTCTGCAAATGTCTAAAGCCGCTAAATATGAGCGCAGTTCCTCCAGCTCCTCCAGCTCCTCGCTCCTCGCGCACTCGAGTGGCTGAAGCACCTTTTAGACAGCAGCCAGGCACTTAATTTTGCGCACTTTTTAGCAGTTGCCGGTCGGGCCAAAAGCGGAATCCCGGCCCAGACCCAGAGACCCAAGCCGAGCCAAGAAGCTGGCGCGTCAGTCAAAGTGCAAGTGGCACTTGTTGCCACTCCAAGCGTGCGGCACAAAACGGAAGCCAGCGTTCTTCTACGGAATTTTCCGACCGCCCTGAGCCTCTCATTCTTCTGCCTCGTCACTGGAAAACTAACCCTAATTGCATCTACGTTGCTTGGCCAACATTCATTCATTTATGGAGCGTAGAAAAACAGAGGGCAAAATGTATTTTCGGTTTTTCCCCAGGTAAATTTGGCTCACACACAGATACTGTAAATAACAAACATCTCATGGTGCCCCGGCAATTATTTGCCCAAAAAAACATTCAAACGAATTTTCCAGAAATCGTATGAGAATTTTGCTGACAGGCCAAAGGGGGGGAGCGGTGAAGAGCTCGAGACACTTGGCTGAAGTCCGGTTACTCTACAAATTAAAAGTTCTGGTTCGGCTGTGGCTCCCCAAAGAAACTATAAATTCACAGAGAGAAAGTTTACAAGTTTACAGAGAACAAAAATGTTGGGAAATAAGGGAATAAAAGTTCTGATTTAAGAATGATTGGGGCTTAAAGTTAACATTTGAAATATAATATAAATTGAAGATGGCTTATAGAGCTCTAAAGAGAAAGCTACCACATTTCTCTCAGTAGTTAAATACATTTAACTAGAATTTCTGATGGCCACAAAACCCATGGCAATTTGGTTTTGTCCTTGAGTCTCCCCAAACATACACACACACACACTGTTGCTGTATCGATGAAGGACATGAAGAGCGACATGAAGTTCGTAGGCCTGCTGCCTCGCCCTTTGCTGCATTGTGTGCAAGGATGTCCATGCAAGCTTGTGTCTGTGTGCGCCATTTCCCAGGGGAAATTTATGTAAATAAAATAACAAATAAAATTTACAATTTTACAATCATGTGCACGATACTCGGTCTGCATTCGGCGAGTCCCTCTTTCATTCATTCATTCGTTCAGTTGATTTCATTTCGATTCAAGCATTGCACAGCCTTACAGCCCACTTCCGCGCCCTTTGTATTCCGTGTGTGTGAGTGTGAGTATGTCTCAATTGGTTTATTTGCTCGAAGAAAAGCGCGGAAAATCTTCCGCCAAGGCCGGCACTCTTGTCAATATCATTAAGTGTGTAGGGTGTGTCTAGACGGTGACCTTAGAACTCGGGGAACAATAGTTATGCAATCAGTTTGATGGCCCGGAGAACAAACTTTAATTGCTTCGAGGCAGGAAAAGTTTTTTAATCATGATTTTGCGCATTTTACAGATGTGCGAGCTTGGGTATTTTTAGGTAGCACACACATGAGCCCAAGGACTAGAGGAATTTTCACACTCAACTAGATGTGTAATAAGCGCAAGCTCCAGCAACAACCCCCTCAAGCGACCACCCACCCGCACGTCGAAATGGATTAGAAACAACTTTGTCTGCGCCAGAAAGTATGCAAAATTATTGAAATTGAGCATTCAATTTATTTGCAAATGGCTTGCCATATATATTCATCCGAACGAACAGCTTTTGCCTTGTTTTCCGTTATCCGTTCTCAGGACTTTGCTTTTTTACCACACCACCCCCCACATAGTACATATGTGTGCTGGCAGCGGGCGGAAAAGTTTAAGGATAACTGAAATGTACGCACGGAGGCGCCAACATCTATTAAGCTCCAATGGAGAATATAATACATTATACATATCCCATATACACGCACACATTCGAGCACAACTCCCGGGGCCAGTGGTTGTGTGTGTGCACAACACAATCAATAATTATTTCCATATCATTAGATGCCAGATCGCAAAATGAAATGCAAGAGCAAAATGTATGAGCAAAACAAAAAGTCGTAGATTCCGCTTCTATATTGGTTTATGAATCACCGACCGGGGCTGAGTGCCTGCCTGCCTTCCTGCAAAGTTGAAATTTCTATTTTTCTTCTTGTTGGTTCCGCCAGCTGCTTCTACATTCCGGCCAAGAAAGCTAAAAACAATCACGGGAATTTGTTGGCCAAAATTGTTTCTATTAATTTAACAGGAAGCGTTTTGTGAAGCAGCCTGCGTGGGTCGCTCGAGAATTGTTTTCCTTTCCACCGGTTCCTACTGCTCCTGGTTCCTCGGTCTAGACTAATGCCCCACACATGTGTGTGTGTGTGTGTGTGCGGCACCATCAAAGTTGAAATTTAAATGAACCGACAAAATTAAGTTCATTTCCAATTAAGTCAAATGCAGCAAGGCGGCCAAAAAGAAAACCCATAAATACAGAAAGAGAGGAGAATGTTGCAAGGGGAGTCGCGACTGCTGCATACTGTGAGTTTAAAAAACAACAACAAAAACTAAGTTTTAATACATTTTTAAGTTGAAAATGAATTTATAGTTTCATTAAGAATTTATGTATTAAATATATTTAAACTTTGCTTAAAAAGTAGATAAAATATCTCAGAAAATGTCCTAAAATATTAAAAAACACATTACAAAGTTATTCACAACAAAATCTCTATTTTAAATTGAATAAAAATCTTAATCAAATACTCAAATAAAAATCAAGAAATAAACTCACAAAACAATACACCTTTCAACTCTAAAATACCCCTTAAAATGAAACAAAAAGAACGCTGGAAAAGCCATAAAAACAAGTGGGGAAAACACGTGGCAACTGCCAGCGAGAAAAACAACCTTCGAAAAGGTGAAAATTTTCTGATTGCCCGTGAGTGCTTGTGTGTGTTTGCGTGTGTTGAGTCTCTTGAGGCGACAAATATGCACAAGAGCACACACAAACACACATGTCGACACATTAAAGCTGATTTTGCAGCTGATTAAAAATGAATGGCAAGCACACACACACACACACAACACTGCGTATACGCAATGTGATACATTATTCAATGGAAGGCCTTGCAATGGTCGCCTTGGAGAAATTGCAATTAGAACAATGCGCATCATCTAGCAGCGAACACTTGAACAATTCAATAATTAATAAACGAGACCCTTGTTGTTGTTGTTGCTGTTTGCCAAGGGGCAGTGTCCTTTAACCCCAATTAATCAAGTTTGATTTATGGCGGGGCTGTAAGGTGCAGCAAGCGTTTGGCTCCCCGCCAGTCATCCAGTGAGCCAGTCAGCCAGGCACGTTTAATTGGGCCAGGCCAAGAGAGCCATTCGGTTAAAGCGCAAAAAAAGAGGAATGGCCACAAAAAGGCAAACAGAAACAGAAACAGCCAGCAATTGCACTCTGCTCTCCAACCCGATTAAGGATCATTGGCAGCAGGCAGCAGGCATCGGGCACCGGGATACGAGCCACTCGCAAAGGTAGAAGAATAATTGTATGTATAAATAATTGATGGCAATAAACGGAACGAAGGAAAAGAGACCGCAAATGAGAGCCATCGAGTGTCGATGTGGCAATTGTTTCGCATTTGCTTTAATGCCCCGCACAAAGGGGCCTATTAAGGGAATAAAGCAGTGGGGGGTGCATCCATCCAAGAGGTCCGCTCCGAAATAGTCTGGCACGAGGATAAACAATGCATTGATCCACGTTTGCTTTAATTGACAACATCGTTTGCAGCTCGTATACGTAATCATTTATGGATGTGCAGCTTTTCTGCTGTAATTACATTGTAAATTTACGTCCCAAAATCCAAGTTGTGAAGGGAATGAGAGTGCGATTCCCGACAGTGGTGTCCCTCAAAGGGGTTTTGTTAAAAAGAGTTCTTAAATCAAGATGTTTTAAAATTATCCGAAGAAAAATAGAGGCTTTAATATTTTGTTTGATTTGAAATCTCTTAAAGAACACAATTTCATGTTTAAAATGTTGAACACTTTGTAAAATTTATCAGCCAAAAAAAATATAGAAATATTTGTTGTACATCCTCTTGACTCCTCTTAAAATATCCTTGGCACGCCACTGATTTATACATCACACCGCCAGTGGAAACAAAGACGCAGTCCTCCCCAACTTCACGCAACTCCACTTGACTCTCTTGTAAGAAGCTGTTGGCAACATGCTTGTAAAACTGTAAACACACCAAGGCAATAACAAAAGCCAGGGGCCAGACTCACACACACACAGAGAGACAACCGCCCTTCCGGGTTATGGCGAGTGGGCGTGGCCGTGTCATTAGAGGCGCTCAATCTCGGTGGCCTGTTTGCTCACGAGACGCAACACAAACACTCTGATTCAATTTCACTCAAGCAACTGTGCAACTGCAACTTTCCCACCCAGCCTCCGCCTGCTGCCACTTTACCACCCCTGTGGCAGCGCGGAAAAAGTTTCGGGTGGCACTAATGCAAAATTTAAGAGAGAGCACAAAATGCCACGGAACGGCACGCACAAGTTAACAATCATTTAATTTCCATGTTTCAAATAACAATTTCGCGCGGGGTAAACTTTTGCCTGCCTGATAAACTGCCATTGCCGCAAACTTCTAATTACGAATGCAGAATAATGGCTCTGGACTGTGCCACGTTGGAAACTTGGGGGTTCGAACTGGTTCAGGACCCAGGCTCATTCAGAAATGCTTTCAGCAGCAAACTTAACCGGCGAAATAGCTGTTCAGATATTCAATAGGCTCATTGTTCGGCTAAAGCACAAATGATCCAAAAGCCAAATTCACAAAGGAGGAGGTTCTTTTGCCAAAAATTTGCTAAAAGTACGGATAAAATATTTTTGCTGGCGAAATAGTTGCACAAAGCGAATGCATTTCTCTACGAACATTCGATATGAACAATAAGTAATTTTTTGAGAACGAAGGGGATACGATTGTGAATTAAATAACTAAAATTTAAGCCGGAAATATTAAAGAATTCATATTTCATATACTTCTCTTGCTAAAACCAAAGTTTAATAATTGAAATTGTTTTTAATTCGAATCTAACATTATAAAAGAGTTACAGAGTATAGGAATTATTAACATTATTTATATTTTAAAAAATGTAATTTAATTTCAGCCCGATATACCCTCTCTGTCGGATACATTACATGAACAAACCCACCGTTACCACAGACCCCCAGAAAAATGTTATCCGTCTCCATGTAATTGCATTGAATAACCCAGTCAGCACTTTATTTACTCAGCTCACCCGCCCAGTTCATTATGGGTTTCGATGCGAATTTCCATTGCCTGTGCACTATTTTTATTTGGTCGATGGCCGTATGGGCGGTGCGGTGCATGCATTTCATTTTGATGTGGCCAGGAGGAGGTGGAGGAGGAGTAGGTGTGGTGTATCCCTTCATGTACCATAGAAATGCTCCCTGGCATAATGAGTCCGTCCAGCGACTTTGACATGGCCAGTGAGCTGTATCTACATTCTAATTTGTTACAATTGCATGATGAATAGTTCGAGTGAACAATGGCCCCCTCACGCACTCGCATATTGCACTGTTATATATTTTGGATGGCAATAAATGAAATCATATATCGCAGCCCCATCAATTAGGGGCCAGGCATTCGAATACGCTTCCTTCTTATTATTATTATTATTATGGGAATGGTTATGGGGCCATAAGCGGAACATGCTACACATTTCCGAATGGATGTTGGTTCATTGGATTGCCTCAACCTTGGCGTTCGGTATTTGAATTTAGTAACTGATACGAACATCGCAACAATGGCCGCATATCCCAAGTCCGGCATTAGCAACAGGGCCCGAAAGAAAGCCATTACGGGGAATCGCTTCTTGGCGAAATTGCCACAATAAATGCTAAAATGTGATTGTGCTTTAATAGTGCCGCTTTCCACTTTGACTCTGGCCATATTCTATATGCTCTATGCCATGGCACATTTATGGGAATGTGCGGGGTGCTCTGGGCTCCACATGTGCCTGCACTAGACAGCACGTGCCAGACCGAGAAAAAAGGTTTCGTCCTGGCTAAAAAACTTGTCTGAGTCCTTTGAGTTTGGCTTGTCACTGACCGAATTGCCGGCGCCTACTTGGCCAACTCTTCTCCGCATTTTGTCGCCTTAAAGTGTTTTTTTTTTGGGTGTATGTGTGTGTGCCGGAGGAATGCGTATGCAACTTTAATAGACTTTCTGTCCGAAGGAATTTGAGGCCATATGCAGCATTGCCTGATCCCGGGACAGCTGTCCTTCAGTGTTAGCTTTGACAGTGAGGTTTGTCCTGGCAAGTACGAGGGAAATACAAATGTATTCAAATACACACACAATGTGGTTCGAGCCAAGACCAAGCCAAGTAAATTGCAGAGGAAACGTATTTTAAGGGCTATGCTACATTGGCTAAATATATTTACTTGGAAGTTAACATAGAGCAAATATTTTAAATGCAATTGATAAATTATTTGCGACAAATGCGGATTATACTGAAAATTACACTGTTTTGAAAGAAGTTTTATAGTTTTTTGTATATTGCATTTTATTAAAGTATTTATTTTTGGTTTCCATGTATATATTTATAAATTACAATAAGAATATTGAACAATTTTTGCTTTCCTAAGACTACATAACAAGGTATCTATATTTTTACCCAAGTTATCTAAGTAACAAATGGTATTGAAAATATGCTTATTTAAAGTTAAATTGTTTATTAAATTTAATTTAATTAAATCCATTAAATACCTCAATATGTAGGAATTTGAAATTTATCTTTTACATAACTTTATCTATTTAAAAAAAATATATTTTATTAGAAGAGGAAGTGTTTACATAATACTTATCCAATTTGATTGCCTTTCACTACTGCTCCTCATTTTTAAAACTTAAAAAAACTAAACAAAATTAAAAGATTAATGAAGAAAGAGCATCCTGTGTCTGCTTCGCTATCAGTGCTCCACTTATTACCACTTCGTTTCGATCCTGACTTCCTCGAAGCGTCTGTCTCTGTATGAATGTCGGCTGTCAATAACCATTGTGGTGCTCATACATTGCTCTTGTCTAGCAAATTGGTTCAGTGGATTAGTGGAGCGGGTGTGTATATGTATATCTGTCGTTTCATGTGCTTGTCAGTGTGTGAGTGTGGCTGTCATTGTGTTGGGACATGACTCTGACAGCGCCACAAAATGGCGATCCCCTCGCACCCGCACTCTCAGCTTCAATTCTGGGAGCTCAGTATCTGCTCCTAAGGTTTCCCGTTCATTCTTTTAAGTGGCAGGCCGAAAAAGGAAATAATTGGGCAAGCCACTGGACGGACGGCTCTCCCCGGAAAGCCGCATCTTTCAAAATCTATCAAAATCTCGCTTGTGTGCACAATGAATCAAGCTGACTTTGGCTTTAAAGGGCTTTCCTTTGCCTTCTCCGAAATGAAAACGAAACGAAGCGGAGCGAGCACGCTCCATTCCATTTGCACAATTCACACACAGCCGTGTTAATCCGCACTAATTTGTTGGCCATAATTCACTGGCCCGGCCGAAACCAAAACCGAAAGCCAAATCTGCCCGGGCTGAGCCATTTTCAAGTTGGCCCTCATCCCCCTGGGCTAGTTTGCCATTTGCCGGGTGATGGATATCAGGGAAATTATCCTTTTTAATTGACAGCTGTTATGTGGATTTGGCCAGCCTCAGCATTAAACCCTGATTACGCGCTAAATTTATTTTTTGGCCCACCAACAGTTCCCACCAATAAAGTATTGCCGGATACAGGCGGGCAGGGGACTTTTATTGCCGTAACTTCTTGTTCTTGAATTTGGTTTCCAGCCGCCGACGACGACGACGACGACTCTGAGTCGGAATATCCTTCGAAGCGCATTAGGCTGGCCATTCCTTTGGTTCTCCCTTTTCGCAGGCGATACTATCGCCGGCATAATGAAGGACCTCCCCCCGAGAGCACCGCATAAATAAGGCACGAATAACCGAATAACCGAATAGCCGATGCCGGAACGAAAGAGTGGGCTTTAAGGGGGATATGGCGAGGAAGGACAACAATGGAGACAGCGGCGGGGATAACTAAGCCGGGCGGCCTTACGTGCGCAGGATTTAATCGATGGACTTAGTTTATTGTTTTCAAATTGAAATTGCAAATTCAAAGCGCAACCCCCGCGACACTTGCCGCCCCCAATAAATTTCGGAGCCTGTCCCCAGGAGCCGAATTTCTCCTCATAAATATTTCGCATTCCCTTGTCCCTCCCGCTCCCGCTCTTTCTTGGTTATTAAATTCTGCAAAATTGAAGTTTGAAATTGTAACCTTTTAATAAGAAGAAAAGAACAACAGCACACGATGTAATTCAAATCGAATTGCAGAGCCCGAGTCTGGGCCTGATTCTGCTTTATGGCATCCCTGCCTGTTTCAGCCAACATCATTCCTTTGCTTTCCTTTTTTTTTGGCCCTCTGGCACACCTTTTACTTTTATGGCAAAACAAGAAACTTTGCTGCCTCACCGAAAATATTTTTGGCACAAATTTCGAATGTTGCATAAAAACTTTGGCTATTAAATGAAAATAGAAATTGCCTGCCTGTAAAGTCAACTTTTTTGGGGGATTCATTTAGTAACAACATGTTGTTAGTGGAAGCTGTGCTCTAAATAACCGAACTACACAGCAGCAGCAACTTCGCAGAAGTTTCTTGGCTTTTTGGAACTGAAGTTGACTGACCTGATGCGAATATTATAGTCTTAGCAACAGCAGCCAAGTGTGAAATAGAATCACACAAGTTGTAACTAAGGTCACTTACAGCTGTATAATTTTATACATATAAACTCTAAGATATGGAGTCCAAAATTAATATTAAACTGAGATATCCTTGGAGCTACTTTCCTGATTTCAGGCCACATCAATCGGTGTGGTATTCGACCATATTTATTGGCCTGTGTGGTGGCCAATTGCTCAATGATTTGGCCCTGATAGCAGAGAACTCGGCTAATAAATGTTGCGATTACCATTTGTCTTGTTTTAGTTTCATAGATTTCCAAGTACACAAAATATTTGTCGCTTGACAGCAACAAAAGGCTATGCCCGTGCGAGCGTGCGTGTGGGTGAGCCGTAATAATTTATGGCCAAGTGATATTTCAATTTGCCAAAATATATGTGACTACATTAATTTTGCTTTGTTTCTGATTGCAACTTTGTATTCAATTATCGCAGATGCGAAACCGAAATGAAGAGAAAATTTCCCTGTCCACAGGAGCTCTTCTCGCTCTCTGCAGCTGCGCAACTGGCCAGGACTCGACTCTTACTTGGCCACGGACAAATGAGTTTAACTAATTTCAATGCACATTTATTACCTGCCTCGGGGTAATTACAAATACCAAGGGTGTCGTTGGGTTCCGTGCGAGCTGCGTCCTTGAAAGTCCGCACCTCCAAAGTCCAGAACAGCCTTCCTACCAAAAAAAAAAAAAGTTAAGAAAACTTTTCCATTTTTCTATCAATTTCTGCAGGAAGGTGTAAAGGGCTGTGTGTGTCGCCGCCTCAGGGCTACACATGGGCGATGAAAGTTTGCCACAAAAAGAGCAGGATTTTCTGGCAAATCGAACCCGGCTCGCCTTGAAGGCTCCGCCTGGTGACAGACTTAACAAGCACACGCACTGGTGACCACGACACCTTCCATGCCCTGGCTACGTGCGCAAAATTAAGAGCTTAGTGCGACATGACCTTAAGTGTCAATTCATTGAAAATTTATAATTCGCCAGTCGACCATGAGTCTTGTGTGGAAGTTCTGCCTTTCGCAGCGACAGGGAACCTTCAAATAATTTAAAGCTGAAATGAATTAACTAAGTTCGGCCTTCGATTTTAGTTTCTTTAGATTATATTAAACCAATTTAGGGGTTTTAAATATGAAAGACTTTGCCAGGACGCTTGTATTTGAAAACAAAGCAATTTGCTTGATATATCTGATTATCATAATTGAAGCCAAAAGGGTAAGGCTTAATTGGTTTAAATTAAGACTTCAGCAGAAGGGACGAACAAATCAATAGATGTTACCTTACCTATGCCTCAATTTTACAAATTTAAGAAATATATTGAATTATTCTGAATCAAATGCTTCTAATTCTTATCAATGGCTGTGATTTTATTTAGAAGGGATTACTTTTTTAAAATAAAACCAATTTTAATAAAATTTTTAAAAGTTCTAAATTTTTCTTCTTCTCAGTGTGTTTCGTGGTCCTTTAACTTTTCACTCCTTCAGCTTTAGACTTCATTGCTTCATTTACTAGCTTATTTCTGTGGCTTTTGCTCAATTATGTTCGTCCTTTTCCAATCTCTGCCTATTTAATGTGATTTAGCTCACAATTAGATTTATTTCAAGCCTTGTGTTGTGCACATTATTAGTCTGTGTACAAGCCAAAATCAATCAAAGGAAAACGGAAATGTTTAACATGTCAAACAGCTCATGATTTTCCCGAAACATTTGTCACATCCTTGTGGAGCCTCGGATGAGTACAGAAAATTACCCTGTGCGAATAAAAGAGCCGGGTAAATATTTTATTCCAAATACTTCTACTCAAGCACTGTTCGGCGTCTATCTGCTCCTCTGCATCTCGGATCGACTTGCACGCCCACAAAACTACACCTGATGCACGCCTCCCCTCAACTATGCATCGCAGCACACGGACAAAGGCACAGGACTCGCGGGGGAGCAGGAGGAGGAGTTCCTGAAAAGCCGAGAAAAATGGTGAAAAATTCAACCTGCCTGCAGAGGGCGACGTTTTGCGGCATCCTCAGCATCTTCCGTGCAGTGCGGCCTGTGCCTGGTGGCTTTCCAATGCAACTTATGCAAATTTATTGGAAAATACTTCGTTATTTTTTTCCTCAGTTCTTTTCTCGCTTCGCTTTGCCGCAGAGAGAAAGAGTGAGTGGAGGCGTTTCTCTTTTTGCGGCATAACTTTGAATACCCTTTTGTCGAAGAAAAGCTGGGTTACTTTGATTGGTAAATGTTGGAAAATGATGCAGGTTTAAGCCAAGAAATGTGACTAAGATCTCTAGAGATTTTTGGAGTTTTCTGTACTTACCTATTCAGTAAATTGTCTCGATGAATATATATAATAAAATGCATGATTTAATAGCAATTAATATTTTATTTAGGAGTCCACATAGACTCTATGTTTTTATGCCTTTAAGGTCACATCTTTAAGCAATTCTTTAAGGGAATTTATTCTTCGACAACCGAAACTCGGACCCTCTCAATAAATTTTTTCTCCCTCCGCTATTCTGCATTTTATTTATACATATCTGACGTCTTTTGCAGTTCGTCTTCAATTTTATTGTGGGGAACCGAATTGTGGGCGTTTTACATTTATTTTCCATTTGGAATGCAAGTTATTTCGCTGCGCAAGACAAAGGCCGATGTCTTTGGCTTTTCCCACCGCCATCACAAAAAATAAAAAGAAGAGGAAAAAACCAAGGTGGAAAAGTGGGCGTAAGCAGGCGGCTTTCCCTTTGACTTTCTGGCAGCAAATCCAACTGCATCTGCAACGGCAAACGCATCTGCATGCGAATCGGGGGACTCTAAGCCAGCAAAGGGCAATTAATCAAGCTGATCCGGGGATTGCGGAGCAGCTCCAGCTCCTCATTTGCTCGGTTCATTGTTCAGAGCTGTGCCATCATTAATTCGTTGGCCAATTGTTTGCTCCGGCTGGCCCCCCCAGTATCCACCGCAGAAATGTTTACAACATTTTGCCTTTGTCATCCTGGCCATTTTCCGCACGACAGCACAAACTATTTGTGCGACATTTTTATTTCACTTTCTAATATGAATTGTTCCGCCCCCTAAGCTCCTTAAGCGGATGAGACAGAAGTGGAGTGCCGGACTCGGATTCGGATTCGGATACGGACTCGCCGGGTGTTCAACGTAATTAATTATAACGGAATTCATTTATTTTCCTCTATGCAGCATCTTAGAAATGCCGTCAACAATTTCCCGTCGCACTTACAATGTGTAGAAGTTGCTAATTAATGAGGGGATTTTTCTGGAATTATCTGATAAACATTCACGAGTTGGGAACTTAATCAAACTCCAGTGGGGTTCGATTTGAAAAAGTTCGAAGAGCAAGTTGTAACAGAAATATAAGAAATAAATCATAAAGTTCAGCGATAATACAAAATATGCTACTGGTTAGTATAATATTTAGCCCCCAACTCAGGTTCCAAATTAAGATTCATATTAATTTAACCAAGAAATTTGAAATTACCTAGGCATGTAGATGGCCACTTCAGGGGTTCCGAACAAATTTGCCTCGCAGATGAATCTGCAACCCTTTCAGAGAGGCCTTGCCTAATTTGGTTTCCTCTGGTTACTTATCAAATCCCTCATTGACCTCAAACCTGGTGAATTACCGCATTTTGAGGTGAGGCAGGACAACAGAGAATGATAACTTGGCCTACAACCGAGTGGGTCGGGTTGAAATGAAGCCTGGGACATAGACACACTAATTTGCATATGGCTGGGGCTGGCAGATGGAGTGAATGTTGTAATTTAATTAGCTGCCACTTCCATTTCACCCAGTGGTTGGCATCAGTTGTTGCAACCTAATTGAAATTACCTGCGCTAATAAACCGATGGAGCAGGTGGGAGCGCCCCATGCATGGCTGTGAAATGCATTTGTCTGCCATAGATCTTCGATTAAAATTCCGCAAAAGAGCGATGCTGCCAGCCAGAGTCGAATTCCTGGCACACATAATTGGAAAGCGCTTTTGACGGGTCGGACGACTGACGAGCCATCAATCAAACGCTTAGCGAGTACATCAATCGCGGAGCGGGTCCATTGTGGAAGTGTGCGGGTATAAATCACGGGTGCGATGGGTTAAACTACGTTGCCATCGCTACTGTTATCCGAAACTATTCATCAAAGGTCTGGCCAAATATTTGGCAATTGCTGGAGCTGCCGGCAACAGCCAGGATTCTGCTTGGCAATTAGTTCTTCTGGAGCTGGAAGCGCGGAGGTGCCCATTAAATTATCATAGAAATTCAATTATTCCACGATGCGCGATGGGTGCCCATCAAGCGAATTCGATGGCGAAAAAAAAGGGAATGCTTTTTAATGGGCGCTCGTAAAAATTCCGGGGATGCGGCCAGGTAAGCAGCAATCGATCATAATACAATTTTTGATATCGTTGTTAAGCTCGCGGCGCGCATAAAACTCACATTATACTAAATATCTAATGACCAGAAAGTATGCAAACCGAAATTTATATGCTTGCGGACGCCTCCAAATTGCTGCAGCGTGCTCCATTAGCAGCCAGGAGTATGGAATGTCGATGGATGCAACGAACGCTGAACTTTCATCGCTTCCCTCGTGGAGCGAAAGCCCTGAGAAGTATGCTATTAAAATTATACCTTGCTAAAAGGCGAAATTACAAGCAAAGTTAACAAGAGGAGCGACTGCCTCATAAAAGTTTTCCATATTAATGAGCTCCCTCCCCCGCCGAAAAAGAAGCCACCCCGTTGCGTACATCGTGGGCATTAAAATTGTTGAAACGGCGGAGGGAAGCCGCGGCACGGAATGGGTGGATTCTGCGGTTGGTGACCATCTCCTGAGGGTGTCACTGTCTGAGCCGGGTAATGGAGTTGAGTGAGTTTTCATAAGCCATTTAACGGTCTACAAAGCTGCTGTTGGCCACAATTTTCCCGGGCTTCCAGTGGGGGAAGGGGGAGTTGGTCAGAGACAGCAACAATGTTGATTGGCTATGAATGGGCGACCATCAACATATTGAAATAGAATAAAGTTTGGGGAGCTATTATCAAATTTATGCATTAAATGGCTAACAAAAGGTACTCGGTGGGTTGAGTTACTGAGCAAGAAAAATTCTAGTTTAAGGAAAATTTCCTCTATTAAACTCAATATACAAAAAATTGTATTTCATATGAATTGAATAAGATTTTATGCACTTTTCAAAATATTTTGGAATAATGAAACCTGGGAAAATAAATATTTAGGAGTAAAATCCTCCATTAAACCTTAACTTTTTTTAAAGAAAATTTTCACATATTACACAAATTTTAAATGTCAAGAATATGTTTCTTTTTAATTATAAGCTGGTATTAATTTTTAATCCTTATTCTTTCTTTCCTTCTTCGGCCCAAAGTAGCCCATTATCTGTAATTACAACCCCCGCGGAAAGAATATATGCAAGTGTACTTGACTTCTCTGCAACTATTTTTCCTTAATTTATCAATTTTTCCGAGTCCTGGCAGAAAGTGAGAAGAGGGATTTGGTTCGGCTTTCACAGGCAGCACACACAAGCAAATTAAGGCAGACGTATACGTACTTATATTCCGATCCGACACATTGGGTATATGTTTTCAATATAAAACGACGGCAAGGCCGATGGAGGAATGGTAGGGCAGGATGCTCCTCATACGTTGGCTGCTATTTAAGCAACGTAACTTAAAATAATCGCACTCATATATAATCCGAGGCATGCAACTTTCGGATCCCGTGCCAATGCCACACACACACTTGCACCTCTATATATATGTATATATTTGCTGCTCCTTAGCATAAGTAATAAATGTACTACGCCGCATGAGAGAAATCGCTTGGAATGGCAGGAAAATAAATTATCGAACTTCGATTTCACTACTCGTCCTTTCAGGACGTTCGCCGCCCGCCTCCCTTCCCCCACTTGCCTGCTCTATTTTCATTTTGTATTTTATGATTTTGTACGCTTTCCCGGTCTAAGGTTATAAAATTGATACGTAAAGAGAAAGAAATTTCAGCTGAGTTCGATTTCTACCGCCCCCCCTTTCATCCGCCTATAGTTTAAAGGAAAACTCAACTCGGCTAACACACACATGTGTATGGGTGTTTAATGCGAGGGGTAACCAGATACCCCCCCGCACATCGGGATGTTTGCCAGCTTAGGGCTTTTCAGGTTAGGCAAATATTATTATTTGCCTGCGCATCGGATTTCAATTTCAGCCCCCGGTCCGGCAAGGTCACGTCGCTAAGCGTTTCCAGAACATATAGCACACACATCGTAGTGTGGCTTATAGTGAGAGCGTATTTTTCACAAATTGAACAATTGAACCGAGGAGCCAGCTCAAGGCTAACAAATTGAACAATGTCGCCTGCAGTCGACGCCGAGTCGAGTTCAATTTGTGGTGCAAACTAACGCCAACACCAGTCTACAAATGAGACTTGGAGAAAAATGGGTTGCTTATAGATAAGAAATAGTCCTTTAAATCCTTAATTAAGGGCTGAAAGCGCTTAGGCATAAATTATATTGAATTTAATGAGTGACTTCATTTTGTATACCCAGTAATCCTTAGATACATAATCAAAAATTAATTAAGTCTTACCAATCATGATTTTTGACCTTATTAAGCAGCTTCAATCACTACCTTTCATCCATAAATACATATTTTGTTGAACAATAGGTATTATTCTTAAATAGGTATTAAAATTATCAAAGAAGGCAATAAGATATCATATTGAACATACCATTATTGACAGTTTCTACTAGTTTTCAATAAGTTAAGCTAAGCCTTAACCCAATAAACACTTAAATAAGGGACAACTTTTTTCCTGTGGACTAGTGTTGTGCTGCCCCTGTGGATGTCCTTATCTGTGTGAATGTCCGTGTGAGTGTGGCTTTGTGTGTGGCTGGGTCATGTCAAGCAAACGTTCAACACCGTCTCATTAATCATGCCGGCCACACACACTCTCTTGCAGAGACAACATGTGGCCTCTTTCTTTGTGTCTCTGCGGGCTGCAGCTCCCTCCCACTCCTTCCGCTTTTCCCGCTCCCTCTCCCTCTTCCTCTCCCGCTTCAGCTTTTTCTTTTTTTTGATTAAAATTCAACTTTTGACTCTTGCATTGTAATGGCTGACATCATTTGCTTGCCACTGCTGACCACCTGTGCCAGCTCCTGGCTGCTGGCACACAAAGACACACACACACAGACTATTAGCGAGCGGGGGGGGTGTGGCAGGATAACGCTTTGTGTAACTTTCTCAGTTTGGTAATCTCTTAACGCAAATAAAAACAGGAATCTGTCTGTTGGGTGAATCAGGATATACACTTTCTTTTGGGTGACTTACTGGAAGAAAAGCATTAAAATTACACTTTTATAAGTTTAGTTCCACACTAAAATAATTAATAACTTTAGTTTCTTTAACTTTTCTTATAGAAGAAGATGTCCAAACGAGTTTTAATTAAGTTAATATAACCTTTGGCTTTATGAAAATTTCCAAATAATATATTTTAGATGATTTCAAAATGTTTTGCCAAAGTAGATCTTACACAAGCACCGCTGTCTTCTTAATACTTTAAGACTATAGTTTATTTTAAGTTTATACTTTTAATATATCCTCTTAATTTACAAGCACATTTTTATAAGCCCATTCTCAATTTAAATACAATGCTCAATTGCTTAATATAAAATCCATACCATTCCATTTGCCTTTCTAAATATTTAACCATTTATTTAAATAAAATATTGAACCATGTCATGATTCTGTTTCAAATTTATTGGAGTAGTAAATGTGCAAACGTAACCTTTGCAACAAGGACCAAATCCTGCGGCGTGATCACG
>JAEIIL010025537.1:0-21915 GCA_018905715.1 Drosophila lini | reverse complement strand
AATCGGACAACTATATCATATAGCTGCCATACAAGCGATTGGTAAATTTAGGGAAAATGTTAAGCTGGGAATGTAAAACTTTAACTGTCAAACTGTAAACAAAATAAGTATAGGTAAAATGTTATGAAACTCTGTTATGTTTGTGTTTTCAGCATTATAATTAATAANATAAATATCAAAACCAATCTGCAAGGGTATAAAAACTTCGGTGTGCCGAAGTTAGCTTCCTTTCTTGTTTTGCTATTTATATTACAAAAATATTTCTGAGACTTTGGCTCTCTGGATGGTTTATTATTTTGCGCTTATTTCTAATTTTTTCCGCATCATCTTGGTTTTTATTCACCTTCTGCCGAGATTTATACCCAATACGCCCCAAGTGTGAGGGCTGCAAGTTAATGTGGCGCATTATGTAGCCACATAGTTTCAGCTTCCCGCCCGGATTATGCAAAGTTATGCGGTCTCTCCGCCAATCTGGCCAATAAACTGCAGAGCAGGCAGCCAGGGCACACATATAAAACAATTTGCCTACAAAAGAGCCATCTCATTTCGGGGGAGCCGGCAATTTAAAATTGTTTATAAAACAGGGCAGCGCGCCGCCACACACATGACCATAAAACTTGCAGGGCAAGATTGGGCGGGCTGCTCCGCTCCTGGTGGTGGCCACAATAGCTCCCAGAGGTCGGCATTAAATTCTGCTGCTGCTGCTGCTGCTGGCCTATATAAGCCGGGGCCAGGGTTTGGGCCACGGCCCTAACTACACCATGGGGACGGCAATTGATGATAGTCTGAGGCCCAAGATGTGTATGTGTAGCCCAATCCAAAGCCAAAGCCAAAGCCAAAGCCGATGCCGAAGTAGAAGCTGAGGCTGAGCTGAGCTGAGCCGTAAGCCTAAGCGAATGCTCCGGGATATAAAAGGACTTAGTCGCATGTTAACGCAACGCCTACGCAAATCCATGGCCGGAATCAGGATCAGAATCAGGAACAGAAACAGGAGCGGCAGCAGGAAGAACCACCACCAAACAATGCACTGCATCAGGAGTACACTGCAGAAAATATAGAAAAACTCAAGATGGAAAAAGAGGGTAAATAAGTCAAGAATTTTATATATAATTTATAAATTTAATACGAATTTTTTTTTATTTTTTGATTTTTCTATTGTTTTTTATTTAGCAAATATTTTCATTTTTAGAAATTTCCCCCAGTGCTTGGCCTGGGGTTGCGATGCTGCTCTTGCTCCTGCCCGCCGTGATGCCTCCCCGAAGCCATCCCCCATTTGGCCATTATGAAGTCATAAACGCACATGCAGCCAGGCCAAAAATTGGAAGAGCCCATTGGGGATGGGCCCGGGGCCGGCTCCATCTTCATCTGGCCTCGACTTTTGGCCGTTCTCTGTTTTTTTAGCACATGTAAAAATGATTGTTATCAAGAAGGAAACAAAAACACCACCAGGGCAGGGGGCCCAAAAAAAAAAAAAAATTAAACAACAAGATGTGGACAATTTTTGGGCACAGCCTCGGGCTTAAACTGTTATTACCAGTGGAGTGTGGGTTGGAGGAGTCCGTCTGCTGTTTATGAGTTGCAAAGCCCTAGTCAGACAATAGCCGGCAACGGCAACACATGAGCGCTAAGCCGGAGGACATATTACGAGCCTGCTCCAGTTTGCCATTTTAAACAGCCGGAGAAATGGAATGAATCCCTGCCGCCCCTAAACTCCTCCTCCGACGGCCACTCCGGCTGTCAATGGTCCGGCTTCTGGCTGCATTTTATATTTATCCTGTGCCGGAATTTGTGGGCTCTGTACATTAGAAGTGAACTAAAGTGAAGGTGGAAGGTGGAAAAGGTGTCTGCTCAGGTGAAATATGTAATTCCGATTGTGCGTAGGCTTGGCTTTGGGGTAGGGAAAGTGGTGCAGTTGGAGTCATAAATTTAGGTTTGCCTTGGAAAGGCAGTTTTTAGATTTATGTTAGATTATTTAAAAGTGAGAGGTAACTCAAAGAAGGAATATATACATTTTAAAACCACTTTGAATCACCTATTCACTCTTGTGTTTCGTAGAACTTAATATGGAAAGAGGTACTAAAACTGTTCAAAAACAAGTATTTTTTTGTATAGAATTCAATGTTGGATGTATTTTTTATGTTTTTTCATTACTCAAAGCTCTGTGCCATGGCAATCCTGATGTAAGTTGAGCCGCGCCCGCCTGCAATGCCCCGGGGGCGTTAAACTAATTGAATGGCCTTCCACTTGTTGGCGGGCTTTCGATCTCAAATTTCCGATATTACAAAGGGCACGCGTCAATTACACTGAAGTAGATGTAAAATGTATTTTAAAAGCTTGGCCAATATTGTCTTACTGCGTTTGCAGTGGGTGTATGTAGAGGGGCAATCGCGTTACTGGGCGCGTGTTCCTTCCGGGCTGCCGCCAGCACGTGTCCGGAACAGGACCTTCGTTGTCGTGGTCGTGGCTTTAAGGAACTTTAACTACGCCATTGAAGCGAGGCAAAGGAGCAACAACGACGAACCGAGAACGGAGAACGAATCCGGCGTTGGCCAACACATTTTTGGCATATTTCACACAATCTACTGATGAAGTCAACTGGAAAACTCGCATAGCTTTGATGTTTCGACAGCAATTGCAATGTGTACACACGGATACACACACACCAGGACTGAGTCTGACTCGCAAAAGGATGCCGATGCCATTTGTTTGAATGTCCTTTGGCGCATTTCAAAGCCCGCAAAAACTTCAAAGCCCGAAAATGCGAGCGAAACTCACGGAAATTACCTTTATATGCGGCAGAAGCTGTGGTCAGCTCGTGCCCATGCGAAAGGGGGCCACTAAATAGTAATTTACCAAATTAGTTTGTTTTCCTAATTACGAGTACCAGGCGGCCAACTAAAGTTCACTTCCTCCCTCGTCCTGCCGCTGGCTATTAAATTTTTTTGCAATTACTCTAAAAGGATTTCAATTAGCGTTTGAAATCGCATTAAACTAAATGAAAATGCGCGGTGCGCACAAAATAAATATAAAATATTTTATAATAACGTTCATGCTGTTAATAGGAATTACGAAAACATTAGCCGCACTGCCGGCCAACAAAAAAGCGCCATAAAAATAAAGCCAATTACCATAATATCGCACAAATGCAATTACAAAATATCCAAATTACGTAATCGGCACTGGGATAGTTAACCCTTTCTTTCGGCGAAATCGCAGATATACATACACCCGAAGGGTGAGTGGCAAAATTAATCAAGGTATTTCCATCACAAAAATTTCAATGGACTAGTGAGCAAATTATTCTGTTCGTTAATACCTTTACTGCATTCTAAACAAATGCATTCGAAAATGAACTAAAAATTATGCATTATTAGGCAGATAGCGTTAGTAATTATTAAAATAATAAACTAGTTTGGGTCATGCAGACAAACAGCTGCCCTGCTTAAAAATAATTACAGAGATAAACCTTTGAATAATGTAGTTGCAAAAGGGAAGTATAATTTTTTATGGTTCCTAAGAGAAAAATCATTTAATATAAAAGGATTTTTTTGAAATTAAAATATACTGGTAATCGATCTAAGTAATGGTAGTAATATAACATTTTGTAAGTACCTTATTAGTAAACAATTTTGAGGTATCTAGAACGGAAATAAACCTTAACTTATGACTCATTTTTCCTTAAAGAAATTCAAAGCTTTGACTAGACATTTTTTAGTATATCACCAAAAAGTTGTCTTAAACAAACTAATTAGAAACACAGTAAAAACATGATTTTATAGATTTCCACGAATGTCCAACTAAATATTCATAGACATTTTTTAAATTAAAGCAACTTCTCAGGTCTACCAGTTCGTTTACGACCTGCAATATGAGTAATAGCCTGATCCCTAGGGTTGCGAACCTTGACAATGACATTAAATTTGCGAGTCAGCGTGACGGATGCGTCTCTTTTAGTGATAATCAATATGCGAGATATATAAACAAAACTAAATTTGACAAATACAGAGCGTCACGCAAAGTTCCACTATAAAAAGCAATGTGCCTTTGGCCAGCGATTAGAGAACTGAAAAGTCTAGCAAAATGAGGGCTACTCTGGCATTGACACTGCTGCTCAGCTGCCTGGCAGGAATTCTGTCGGTAAGTAAAACCCATTCAAGCAACTATCATTAACTTTAATATATTATATAAATCTGTTATTTCAGCAACACATGAACGTGGATTCGGCGGTGGGTAAAGAAGTGGTCGAGGGTTGCCTGAAGGAGAATGGTGTTTCTGCCGATGACTTGAAAGACCTCCAGACCGGCAAGGTGAAGTCGTCAGACGCCAAGGACACCGTCAAGTGCGCCACCCAATGTATTCTGGTGAAGAGCGGCTTCATGGACTCCACTGGCAGTCTGCTGACCGAGAAGATTAAGGAGCAATTCGCTAACACTCCCCTCAGTGCCGCCTTGGAGAAGGATCTGGAAAGGTGCAGCAAGGTCAAGGGTGCCAATGCCTGCGATACTGCCTTCCAGGTGCTGGCATGTTTCCAGAATCAGAACAATCAAGGCTAGGACTACCATTATCCTTCCAAAAGAGCAAAAAAAGTGAGCTGCAAAACTTATAAGATCCGGAATTGTACCAAGAACAGCATTCAATGTAATATATAGTAACAAATACACGTCTTTCCAAGTTTTTCAAAACGTTCTCGTTGTTTTTATAATTCTTTTTACATTCAAATAATATTTTAATCTTCATTAAACTGCTTCAAATGATTTATTTAATGACTTAAATTTCCCAAAATCGTTTAGGGCTTTTTGAAATCCCTGCAATACGCTCATATCTCTTAGCGATTCTGTTAGCTTTTTTGGTGGCTAATTTGGGGAATATTCTCGCAAGCATCTGCGAAATGCCAGCAATTTAATTATTTCGAACCGCTTTGGCAAAAAAGGCAAACAGAGCACTCATAAAATCATAGCCATCGGCAACAATTTCAATCGAATTGTCAGGGTCGGAACAGGACACACCCTGTGCCCCCAAAAAAAACCCCACTCCTTTGCTGTTGTTATCGAAGACAAACTAAGTTTTCATATATAAATAGATGCTGTCGGCTTCTCAGGGCAGGCTATATATATAGGTATATATATATTGTATTCCGAGGAATTTTTAATTTCTTCATTGTGAAAATATTTATTGAAACCGAAGAGTGGCCCAAGGCACCGAAAAGTTGACGGAGTACCAAGCAAAAAGGGACACAAGAAAAACAAGAAAGAGGGATATATTTTGTGGGATACGAAAGTAGGGATACCCTGTTAAGGAAAGGAAAAAGGGAGGAAAATTACTCATTAATTATAAATATTAATATAAATTAGTTGAGAATGTAGTTTGGTATTGGTAAAAGATCAATTAATGAAAAGTAAAATATTTAAAAGGAGAGGAAAGCAAGGCGACTGTTGAGTTGTTTAATTTACTTAAATATTTTTTTAAATATTATTACCCTTTATTTAAGATTTTCAAAGATTTAATATACCTCTTCCCTCCGCTCTTACGAGGTATCACAGGAACCCGAAAATTGCGCAACGCTTGGAGTTCGATGGTATCGAAAAATCTACTGATTGGAAGTCGTAGAGAAGGAAGAAGGAACCCGAGCCCAGGCCGGAGCCGGAACCGGGAGTGACTTTAACGGAGCTGAGCCGCAGCTTAAAGAAGAGAGTCCCGCACCGGACAGCTCCGGTAATAGCCACTGAAACCTGGGCAAACAAATTGAATGAAATCAACTCGTTAAAAAGTAAATAACTCTGATGAATGGCTGAACGGCACAAAGAGAGCGGGCCAAGTTACCCAGGTAAGGTGGCCCGGCCCCCAGGTGGGTAGTAAAGGCCAGGATCTCCGCCCTGCCGCCAGTCAATTGAAAATGAAATACAAATAAAAATGCAAACAACGGCCCAACGCATCGGCCACATACAAATGCTTCTTGGCTAAGCAGGAGAAGAGAGCCGGGTTGAAGGCTCCAGGACATCTCTGGATGGCTGGACTGTCGGGAATGACCGAGGAAATTAGTAGACCCAGGCACAAAAGGAGCCTGGAAACGCCGGAATGGCAGCCAGGAAATGGCCTGTGAGCCGCCGCAAGCTCAGGAGCCAGCAAGCCACGACATCCAAGAAGGACTTGCAGCTGAGACCACCGCCGTCGCCGCTTGTTTTCCTTTCACATTCATCGATGAACTTTCAATAACAGAACTTTAGTTTGTCGATTTTCCTTTTTTATGGCGGCCGCCGGGCTTCCTTTACTTTTTATGCACCCTTTTCAAGGATATGACATTGAATTGCATTGGTTGGAAATGTTGCAGGGTGGCGAAAGGCAAAAGTTTGCACCCCGAAATGGGTTTTGGCCCAGGCCTGCAAAAGTTGTTGCAAAAAAGTTACTTTTTTGCAAGGGATAAGAGCTCTTGAAACCGGTTGAGAAACTTATCTGGCTAGCAGAGGATCTGGAAAATAAGCCCTGATTGTAGGCATCACATAAAAGATTTATAATTGAGTTCTTAGTGAGATGCTGAGATACTTAGAGTTTAAAGTGATGCATGCGGAAAAATTCAACAGAAAATGTTAAGTAACTATAGAAAAATATTAAGAGATGGTGTAAAAACCTTCCTTAACATTCTACTAATTAATAAGTAAATATCTAAAATAATTTCCACAGTGTAGAATATTTACCCTTCACTGGTCTTTCCCCTCTGTAGTCTGTCAGTTTCACACCCAAAGTCACGAGCTTAATTACATTCCTGATGGCTTTCAGCTGGCTCGATCCCCGGGTCTGGTTGTTGCCAAGGAAAGGCGCATTCTCCTAGCCACCTTGCCGCTGCTGTTGACAATTTCCAGGGCGATGCTTCGCATTCAAAATCGCAGCTCTCTTCCGACCAACCGCAGTTTATTAAAAGCTAAACAGCCAAGTTTTGCTGATGCCGCCAAGAGCAGGAAATATGCATAGACCGAGGCAGAGGCGGAGGCGGAGGTGGACTCGATCCCGAAAACACGAACTCAGTCCTCCTCCAATCCAATCCCAGCCAAGTCAAAACCCATTCAACAACAGTTTCGCATAATTGTAAATTCAAGTGGAAATGAATGAATTTACGCTGAACTCGACAGAAAATACCAGCAAACGAATGTTGCTGTTGCCATCGCATTTGCTTTTACCTTTTGCTGTTTCTGTTTTTCCCGAGCAGCTAACAGGTAAGCACAGGAAAGAATAATTAGGTAAAAAATGTATCTAATAAAATAAAAAAAAGTGGGAAATACTTACATTTTCCTGATAAAAAAAACCAATCAACTAAACTCTCTCAACTTTCTTCCTTTAATTATCTGACCAAATATTGATCGCCCTTCCGTCTCCCATTTCTTTGAGTGTAACAGGTAACGGGCGAAGAAGGTAACGGATGCTGATGGCAATGGCGATGCTAACGGTAACGTTTCCCAATGGCGCGCAAACAATATGGCGTCGCCGTCGAGGTCGAGGATTCAAAATGGAGTTGGGTGTCCCAACCTGGAAGTCGGACGGGTGAGTCTATGGCACTGGCACTGGAGGTGCAAATGGGAGCTGGCGCTCTGTTAGCTGTGGCGGAATCACGTTGCCTGCATATTTTCATTCATTCGCTTCAGCGTCAACGTCTGCCGACGACTGCAAAGTTATGGAATGCATAACGGGTTGTATGTACTTCCCAACGCCCTCCCTCCCCAATGTATTTGCACTTTTGTGTATCTGCCGGATCCAACAGAGCCTGAATGTGCTCACTTCTTGCTGCCCCGCTGGCTTGCCCTTCAAGTATTTACGCCTTTATTTATTTAACATTTCAATTGCATATTTTCGCACAAAAGCGCGTGCCAAACGGGGAAGCGAGCCTCTGTTGCTGCTGATGACGATGATGATGGCGATCCCCGCCCGAGCAATGCAATGTCAATGCCCAACATCCTTCAAAAAGGGTTAATGCGAATGCCTGTGGGGGCTTAGTCCACACACAAAAAATATCTGAAGGTCCGGCACGTTTTCCAGGGGCGTGACCCATGCAAAATATTGTCCAGAGTCAGTGTCATTGCTCTGGGTTTCAATATTTTTCAGGGAGGGGTTTATTTTACAACTCATCAGCAAATGGGAAAGTAAATTTTAAAGCTGTATAGAGTAGTCATTAAAAATACAGATTTTGAAGTAAAAAATTCAAATGCAAAAATATTTGTTCCTATTATGAAACTGTAAAGAAGGATTCCTTTAAAATTGTTCAATGAATTTGGGTAATTTCTAGGATCAATTTAATTCAAATTTAATTTCAATAAAAGTAGCGAAAACAATGATAGTAATTAAAGGAGAAATCCAAGCTTTCCCTTCACCATATTTATAAATTTCTTTTAGAATCCGAAAAAACAATTTTTTCATCTTGCATCACTCACATTTCCTCAACTATAAACCGCTGGAGTTCAATATTCATTGAGTAACTCTCATAAAAAATAGCTTTATGCAACTGACAGATTGATGGGACTTGTCCAACAAACAAACCTTATATTCTTCTAGTGTTGGCTCAACACTTTCGTTTTTCTTTAAACACCCAACCCCTGTTCCATCATCATCATCATCTTCTTCGGCATCATAGCTATTTTCACTGGCGCCCGAAAGTATGCTCGAGTGTTCCCCGCTTTTAGTTTCGATTTTTCTCTTATTTTTTCTTGTTGTCGGGGGCTCTTTTGGGGCTGTTTCTGCTGGTGACATCGATTGTTATTGTTGGGCAAACAATGGCAAACATCGCCAAATACATTTGCCTGCGCCGAGTATCTGTGCGTACGTCAATCGAGATAAGTCGTCGTCGTCGGCGGCGGCGGCGGCTTCTTGGGCTTCTTCGGATGATGCCAAGATTGATGGTTTGCCACCCAAAATGATACCTGATTGAGTGTGTGCGGCCGAGTGTTGTTTGCCTTGGCATATTCAATATTGTTGGGGACTCTCAGAGCTCGTACCTCTTAAGTGTCATTTTGTGTTCTCGACACGCATTTTATGGCAGACTCGGAAAGTTTTCGGGACACATCCCATACCATTTCTTCGAGATGCCGCTGACACTGAGTGAGATAAATGGTGACAAGTTTGTAGGCCAATTTGCGAACTAAACCGTCTAGCAGGCGCCACACATACACTCACGAACGGGGGCCATAACCAATCCATCCAGATAGCTAGAGCTGCTCCTCAATCCACACAGGCAGTCTTCATCGATGGCTCACACAATTAGCTCCGCGGGGCCCGAAATAAAATGCAGTCTGCTGCAATTTTGCCTGCAAGTTGCATTTCACAGTTCACTGGTTGGGGAGCTGCAGCAAAGCACGGGGAAAAAATTGTTTACTTTATGGGGAAATTCTTTTATAAACATAGATTTGGTGTTGATATCTTTTGAGGACATTAAAATGAAATTTTAAAAAGTAATTACCAATAATGTAGTACAGTTTTATTTATCAATTTATCCTCTTATATCAATAAAGCCTCGTTTTTTCGATATTTTCTGTCTTTCTTCTTTATTATACAGCCTCTTCGATTTCTCTCAGTGCATTTATAGCCTCCTAACGGTTGTTCTCGCTGCCTGGCTTCTTAACTTTGGCTCACAGCGCTTGTCGTAATTTTCGCGCCATCAATTTTGGAATTACTTGTAGCGCTATAGCCCTGCTGAGCGAATTACATGCTTCATTTGGCCTTTGCTGCCGCCGCTGCGCCGATTGAAGATGGCAAACTCTGGATTTCCTCGTTCTCTCTCTCGCCCAGCCAGGTTCTCGGATCCATCCAGGTGGCAGCCGCCTCGCAGCCATGGAATGCAGCTGCGATTTTTGCATAAGTAGCGCAAATGCTATGCATTTCAAGCTAAGAGCGCTCGATGTAACGCCCCGACAATCGCTGGAGCGACGCAATTACGGATAAATGGAAGCTTCGGATCGGCTCACTCTCATCCACTTAGCGCTTGTTATGCCAAGGCTATAACAAAGTGTTGATTCCGGCGCTGTAAATTAGATAACTGCCATGGAGTGTGGAAAGGCAACTGACTTATTATAGAAGTTGATTAGCCACAGGAAATATTTCAAGATTGCCGGCCAAGTCAATGATACACTTGTCCGGCTTAGGGTGATATAATTGGGATAATCGTCAAAGCGATTGCAGATCGATGGGGATCGAGGAGGTAAAGCTGAGAAAGTTAAAATTAAAGTTAATAGAAGTTAAACTCGGTCTTGGGATCATTTGCAAACTGTAGATTAAAGAACTCCTCTACGATTATATCTAATATTTTCTTTAATATTCATTAAATCGATTTTCACTTCTCTCTCAAAGTCAAAAATTAATTTAAGCTTCAAGACTTCCTCCGACCAGATTTCAACTTCAAAAGGGTAAACTGGCTTTTCGATTGCAACTTATAAGATTTCGGTGGCAAAGCCCTGGCCTTACCCCTACGATTAATCCAACCCTTAGGCCGAAAGCAAAAAATAACACCAAGTCACAATTCCACTTTTTCGCAAGCTATCCCAGCTACCGGGAAGAAAACAGAGCCAGAGTCCTGGCCACAATTTATGCCTCGAAAGAAGGGCTCCTTGAAGCGGGGACACGCAACCCCAGTCCTGTCCCTGTCCCTGTCCCTGCCGTGGTATAAAAAGGATAAAACTGAAGCAGCAAACTGCATTCATCTGCTCACAATGCTCGCTACCTACAGAAGGACACACAAACGATGGCGTGCCTCTCGGGATTCCAAATGGCAAAGGGAGCGAGCAGCAGGGATACTTGGCGTGTACTTTGTGCCACGACTACTTTTTTACTTTTCTTTAACATTATTTTGCACTTTTCAATTAAAAAAAAAAAAAGAAGAGTGTGCACCCCACGCAGTCGGGGATCGAGGGATCCCGGGAACCCTGGTTCCTCTACCCGTCAGACACACAAGCCAACAAACTACGGCCATGGCAAAGGGCAAAAGTAACCCCAAAAGCTGTAAAAGCAGGACCTGGGGTGGCCAAGGGGATTGTTTTGGGGGGCTCCAGCGAGAGGGGCAGCTGCCATAATTATAATTTCTTAATGCAAATAAAAACTCGCCGTGCTGATTTTTCGCTTTTGTAGAGAACCACAATTTAAACATTATGGACTTTTACTTGGACGCTTCGCGTTCTCTCTCCCATTTGTGGGGAATGCCCTATGGCCAACATAGGGTCCTTGGGATTAAGTTAAAGCCTTTGACTAACTGGATTTTATAATTATAAAATATTATTTCTTTAGATAATAAATAAAATAAAAATAAAAACACTGAAGTAACTAACAAGTAGGTAATACTTTTTTTTTACTAAATAAAATCTACATTAATTATTAATAGGAAAAATAATAATTTATGTATATTTTCTAGCACATTTCCTTATATTCCAGTAAATATTAAAAATAACACCTGGAAATATCAGCCAGGAGGGTGTCCATCGTTCATCTTATCGCTGGTAATATACTTTAATCTCACTGTTGTTTTTCTTTTTCTTGCGCATTGCCAAGGAAGAAGTGCAAAAAGGGTTAAAATGGGAATTTGCTGGTGCTGTTCCTGGTTCCTGGACCCTTGCCTCTTACCTCTGCTCCTGCTCCCTTTTCGGTTCCTGCTCCTGTTTCTGTCCTGGCACGCCCCATTCGGACGCCCACCGCTGTTGACCATTGTGGCCATTGCAGTGCCAACAAACATGCATAGTTAATGAGTGAAATAAAAAGCTCGGGTCCCTGCCCCACAAACACACACACACTCATACACATTCCTTTCGCACACCCATCTGCACACCATTCGTACATATTTAAGGGCCTGGCTTTTCAGCGCCGTGCGCAATGAGCTTACGTGGCGTATAATTAATATTAAATGTTATACTTATAAATTAAATAAAATGGCGCAACTGAAGCTGCTGCCTGGCTGCTCCTTCTTTCAGCCGCACGATTGATGACCTGGCCGTCAAGCAGGCAGCACAAATATATGCTTCACATATAGGACATTATGTACACAGGATATACTACACAAAAAAAAAAGAGATTTTACAGATTCTAGAAGAGCCCAAAAGAGGCGAAATTAAATATTCGGCAAACAAATATTTTTAGACCTAGTAAAAATATATTTTACGATCGAAAAATATATGATATTTTAAGTAAATTATGTAGTAGCAATAGTAAAATTATGGTTTTAAGACTGAAAATATTTTAAATATTTCAAACCTTAATTTAAATCTTTAAACCAGAAATACCTTTCTAAATAAGTAATTCCTTGCCTTTTAATTACAAAAGTTCCATCAGTACTTAAACAAAAATATTAAAAAATATATTTTCCTTAAAATTACATAGTATTTTTCCCAGTGCAGCTAGAATGTTTCTGTGTTTGTGGGTCTTACTATATCCCCGGGTTATAAATGTGTGTTTGCCAAGTTTGACTCGACTTGCTACTTGCGCCACTTCCGCTGTGCGGAAAAATGCTTTTGATTTGATTTTCACCAAATGTCAACTTGACGTCACGTCGTCTACGGTGGGTGGGTGGCGGAAAAGCGGGAAAGCGGACGTCGACGTTGTCGCCGCCTTTGTTGTGCCGATTCAACTGCATGATTTATTGTTTTGATGAAATTGCGTGTAAACAATTTAGTGGCTGGTTGGCGCCCCCAAAAGAAAACTCCACCCTGCGCTTTAAGTTTATGAACTTTTGAAAGACTTGATTTGAGGTTAAATATGGCGATATTTCATGGCCACCAACAATCCGCCAAGTTGCATAGTTTTGACTTCTTTCGGTGTTATGGCTGAGATTCAAGCGAAAATAATGGTAAACTGATGCCATATTAGTGGGATGATGGATGGGTAAGCCGTAAACCTAAGTCAGAGGATTTAAATTCAGATTTCAATAAAAATATTTGGCATTTCAAGCAACTTTTAAGCTTTGAAACGAATTAAATCCCAATATATTATTCCCTTTTAAATAACCGGGTTAAATGGGAATATGGCAACCGCTTTCTATCCGAACTTTTGGCTTTGTAAATGAACCGCAATCGTAGTAAATATGGAGATGCCATTCCAGAGCGGCAGCCACAAAACCCACAAAGATGTCAAGGGAGATGCAGTCAGACCGCACGAGCTCTCATTCTGGATATCCGTATCCCCATGTACTATATAGTCATGGGGGTTTATGGGAGGACAGTTAAAGCTGCCAGTTTACCGCAGAACTGAAAGCAACATCGCATGCAATTGCGAGTACCAATAAATATTCCATAACAATAAGTAAGGGGCGAAGAGCTAATATCCGATTACTCGGCCCCGCAAATGTGGCGTGAAAAGCGTCAAGCCAATCCTGCAGCCAGGATACTGCCACTAGAGATACTTCGCTTAACCCCCCCCCCTACCCCCTCCGTTTGGCAATGGGACACATGAAACAAACGCATAAGTAAATACCAGAAACGAGTGACTTTCAATATCCTCACAGGCTTATTGCTTACAGCAAATTTCACGCCGGCAGACAGACAAATGCGAGGAGCTGCGAATGCATTTACACATTTGCAAAACACAAACACAAAATCCAAACACAGAGACAGTTGCCAACATGCAGCATACAAATATGCGTGTTGTTGGGGCTTTTCCACCCATTTTCCCGAAGCAGGGAGCACGGAGCTCGTGCTGAACTGGGATTGGGTTCGCATCCAGTCATGTCTGAGTGCGTTTCCTCCGACGCATTTACGTTTATTGCATTTGTAAATTATTCACACAAGGATATTAAATGCAAATTGTGAAATAGACGACACACTCGTGCTTCACAGATACAATATCCTTTGGATGCGAGGCGAGGCGAGAGTGAGTGTCCCTGCCACCAAGATTACACCCTAAAAAATTTGGTTATAGATATTTTGGTAATTCTTATTTAATGGCTCATAAGAAAAGGTTTTAATTGGCACAAATTATAGTTTCAAAAGTCCTTTAAAACCTTGTTTAGTTTGTAAAAATGTATATCAAATATCTAATATCTAATTTTCCTCCAGTGTTCTAGCGAATTACTCAACTCCTGCATATGATTGTCACATGCAAAAGCGAATCGAGATTCTCTTTTTCCGATCCCTGCCTCGGGTCCTGGTCCTGGTCCTCGTTCTCCTATTTGATTTTCTTGAATGCCATTTGCCGGAAGGACCTCTGGCCCCCTTGTGAGGTTACAAAGGGCAGTCAGCAGTCGCCAGTCGATAGTTGACAACGCAATCTGACCACTTGATTGACTCTGCTCCTCAAATTGGTTCACCTGACGGCGGCCAGAGATCAAAAATTAATTTTATTAAAGCCTCGAGGACCTTCTTTCTTATTTATTCGTTTTCCATTACCCGATTACACTCTGGCCGGAAGAGGACACTCTCAACACCCGAAACAAAGTTGGGGAAAAAGTTAAATTTCGTTGGCAAATTTCACTCACATGCAACGCTGCCTAAACACGTTTGACATTTCTGCTGTGGACAAAGTTTTTCGGGGTGCGGACGAGCGTAACATGCAAATCGAATTTAAAAGTTGGCAACAAAATATTTGAAGGCCAACTGCTGCTTCTGGCCAGTACATTACCGAATCGTCTATGCAGAACCGTAGCACCTGTCCGTAAACAGAGACAATTATTCCACAATTATTGGCACTTAATCGGGTGTCCAATTAAACCACTTGACACCTTTTTTCGTTTGTCCCTATAAAAGGTCCCTCAGAAGTCGAGGTGCCAACAAAACAGTTAAGATGTTCAGAGTTAAGGAACTGCTCCTTTCGCGAAAGACCTTCGACACTCCAATCTTTCAAACTCATTTAAGTTGCTTTCGCTGGTATGGCTATGTGGCCTCCGAGGATCAAAAGAAGGCCTGGTTCAGCCTCCTTCGCTGCACCGTCTTCACGGCCTCAATTTGGCTGAGCTGTGCCCTGATGCTAGGACGAGTTTTCCGCGGCTACGAGAAGCTCATCGATGGAGCCACGAGTTGTGCCACTGCGGTACAGTATTTTACAGTGTCCATTGCCACCTTGAATGCATATGTGCAGCGGGATAGTGAGTTGGAGAATCGGTTTAAAAAAATTATGAAAAAATCTGAAACTTTCCTAGGAGTTATTGCCCTTCTGCGCCTGGTCCACTCGGATCTTGAGAACTTCATGACGGAAGCCGACGATCAGGAGTTGGAGCTTCTGGTCATTACGCAGGTGTACACCCGCAACATTACCCTGGTCCTTTGGGTGCCATCGGTGGTGGCTGGCTTGATAGCCTATTCAGACTGTTTTTACAGGACTCTCTTCCTGCCCAAGACGGTATTCAATATGCCGGCGGTTCAACGAGGCGAAGAGCAGCCTATTTTGCTATTTCAGCTCTTTCCCTTTGGCGAACTTTGCGATAACTTTGTGATTGGTTATCTGGGACCCTGGTATGCCCTGGCCTTGGGTATCACCACCATCCCGCTGTGGCATACCTTCATAACGTGTCTCATGAAGTATGTGAACCTCAAGCTGCAGATTCTGAATAAGCGAGTGCGCGAAATGGATGTGAGTAATCCTTTTGCTTTTATTTATAAATAAAATAATATTTTCTTTAATAAATGTATATCCTGTAGATGACCAGACTAAATCCCAACTTGGTTATAGATCGTCTGACCCCCAGTGAGCTGACCCATTGGCGAATGCAACTCTGCAAGGAGTTTGTAGAGGAACAGCTCAGGATTCGAAAGTTTGTCCAGGAATTGCAGAATCTGATTCGTGTGCCTGTTATGGCAGATTTCATGATCTTTTCGGTGCTCATGTGCTTTCTTTTCTTTGCCTTAACAGTGGGGGTGAGCTAGGGGATTTTTAATTTATTAATTTTTATATTTTATTCATTTATGGAATATCTTAGGTGCCCAGCAAGATGGACTACTTTTTTATGTTTATCTACCTTTTTGTGATGGCTGGCATACTGTGGATGTACCATTGGCATGCCACTTTAATTGTGGAATGTGTGGGTATAATTTATTTATTTTATTCTTAGAGTATTATTCGATTATTTAAGTTGATTCAATTAAGTTTGTTTCAGAGATTACGTAAATCACAAAGAAAAACTGCTTGGCCAGCATTTTAAATGATTTCAAAACCTCTTTTTTCATTTAAGAATCATTTAAGTTTCCATTTCAATTCGTTTTTTCAGCTTTGTTACCTTTCGTAAACTTCGAAAAAAAAATGTAGGATAAAACCGTATCAGTTAAGCAATTGAAAAATATTCTCGTTTCGCAGTTTTATTTATTCTGTCTTTACTCCAGGCAATTCTTGTTTACTTCGTTTTAGGTCCTTTACCTGCATATGTGATTTTTGATTCTCAATTCTGGTTTTTTCCTGCAGCACGACGAACTGTCCTTGGCGTACTACTCCTGCGAATGGTACACCTTCGAAATACCTGTCCAGCGAATGCTGCTCTTTGTGATGATGCATGCCCAGCGGCCGATGAGGATGCGCGCCCTGCTGGTCGATCTGAATCTGAGGACCTTCATAGATGTAGGCTTTCGGATAAGGATGCGGCCTTTGGATTCTAATCCTTCACTTTTTTTCCACAGATTGTGCGTGGGGCCTATAGCTACTTCAACCTGCTACGTAGCTCCCACTTGTATTAGGAGCTCGTCAAGCGGCGAGCCTTGCGACTGTCAACTCGTTTGGCTAACATGACAGTAAACAAGCCATGCAATTCATTTTGCCTGGAAAAAAGCATAGGAAGTGGTAGCAGGAAGTACAGAAGTCAAGGGGGATGGGGGATACGGATAAGGCAAAATGCTAAACCATTTTACAGCGCAAATAAACGTGCCTGCGCTCTCCTCAAAGAGCCAATGCAAGTAACAAAGTAACAGGCGACATCATTTATCACTCTCGAGAAACGTCGCATGTCACTGGCATTGTATGTGTTTTGTTATATTGTCTTTCTCAATGGATATAAAACGATTTTTGCACTTCCCCGTGCACCCTCCCACCCGTTTTTGGTTGTGTTTTCCCTGCCGTGCCTCTAATTGTCTTGGGGGTTTAAACAAAGGAAATTTATGCGTCTGGTCAGATACAGCACCAACCACCGCCGACGAAACTAACCAAACAAACCGAATCGCTGTCCCCCTGGGTGTATTTTTTAATATTATTAAGAGTATAGACAAAAAACAAAAGTTGGGCCAAACCCACACCCAAATAAACACGCATATTGTTGCGGTTGTTGAGCTCCCCGCTCTCCGCTCCCTGGGTGCCTGGGATTACACAAAGTGGCTAAATGGCTGATAAAGGCACACGCCGAACCTCGGCTACTAATGAGTATTAATGGCGGGGTTACGAGCGCGGCAGGTATGCCCGATCCCTTCTGGAGTTTGGGCTTTTCAACTCCGCGGAGGGTGACACCCGGCGAGGGTCACAGATAGTCGGTTAACAGCGTGAAAAGGGTTGTTCTTCTTGGCGAACCGCTCGATTGGGATCTCTCTGAGGAGAAAGCATACCAGAAAGCCTTGATGTATGAGATACAACTGTTTTTTTATTTATATATATTTTTGTGTTTTGTATAGATCACGTTTGTTTAAACAAACAAAACATGATGAAAGGGTTGATGGGGTGACCATTTTTTGTGTATTTCAAGTACTAAAATCGCAGAAAATAGGTAAATATTTTCACAACAAAGAGGAAGGGTTTATTACGTAGTTTATTTGGAAGGTATTTGTTGATTTACGATTTTTTGTTATATTTTTTTGGGGTTTATTTAATTGATTTCTTGTTAATATCCATTATTCGTAAAAGTTGATACTTTATATTTTTATATTTTTAATGATTCTTATAGTAAATGCTTTATAAAAGTATCTCTTTGATTTCTTGCTCAGTATTTCAACCGTATGATATTTATTTAAATATTTTTGTTCATTCGTTTTCCCAAAAATAAACTTAAATATAGCATATCGCCAGGATTTATATAGCAGTCTTGCTTTAAACCTCCTATCAAAACCTTTTGAAAAAAAATTACAAATTATTAAAGTTATTTCTTCGATGAATTCTAAGAATTAACAAATAATTTGTTTAAAAAAAATCCCAGCTAATTTAAATCAATATTTCATCAAATTAAAAACTTGCATGGCAACATCGGATCAACCCACAAAGTAGATAATATTATTTTTATACCGCAAGACCAAAATAGAATTTGGCATAAATAGAATAACCACATGGCCAGGGCCATAGCGAATTTCTGGCATCTGTTGCCGCCGGTATTTTAAGCAATATTGGCAAATTTTTTATGGTTTTCGCTGCGCACGTTTTTTGTTGATTATTTATGACATTACATACATAATGCAAGCGTAATGGATGCGAGTGTTCATTAAGCACAATGAATGTCGTGCACTCAGACCCAACCCTCGGCCCTCAAGGGGACCCACAGCGAGTGTATGGAAAGTGTGTGTGTGTGTGTGCGCCACCCTCTTAGGGTTTTGCAGTTTTGCGAAAAAATTAAAATTTGCTGCACACATGTAATGAATATTTACAATACACTGCTGCCCTACACAGCGCCACAAAAGGAATGAATTCAAAGGGAAAGCAATTCTCGGAACGGGGAGGCAAAGGAAAAACCCCCTTTTTAAAAGGAAACGAAGCCCATTCGCTCTTATGACATAAGGGTGGCACCGAAGGTGAAGCCAAATAATTGTCGTATGTTACGATTATGCGTAGTCATATCTGCGATGCAGAATTTGACTTCGGAGAGTGTTTATTTCCTGGGAAAGAAACGACAAGGAAAATGACTGACAGGCAAGTCCATGATACCCTTATTTCCGGTTGAAGCCTTGATTAAATGTGGGTTTTGGGGTTAGATTTAGCATTTTACTATATTTTTTTTTTAAATTAATTGATAATTAAATTAGTTAAGACATCCCCTACCCCTACTCTACAGTATCTTTTTTTTAATAAAACTTTTAAATACAAATAGCGCCATTTCTAGGAATAGAAATAAACAATTTGTTGGCATTATTATTTATTCAGCAATTCCTGTATAAAATTCTTTTTATTTTTCACCTTAATTCCGCGGGCAAACGCATACGTTTGTTGCGCTACCAAAGCTCTCCACTTTGGCCAACTAAGTGTTTTGCCATTAAACATTTACGATGGCACAGTTAGGGCAGCCGGGAGCACACGCGTGACTTGG
Organism: Drosophila lini; assembly: GCA_018905715.1. NCBI lineage: Eukaryota > Metazoa > Arthropoda > Insecta > Diptera > Drosophilidae > Drosophila > Drosophila lini. The sequence goes on along the minus strand of JAEIIL010025537.1, from coordinate 2,765 downwards.
CCAGCTGTTATGTGTGGAATAAAGATGGTTATTAAAATTAATTAACGCACGGCGATTTGTTGCCCGGCGCCATAAAGCGGAATGAAGTTGTAGTTAAAATTTGAATGCATTGAATTAATCAAAAGCCGGTGGCCCATCTGCCGGCCGGATGTGGGCACTCGAGCTTGGCCAGAGGAGTCAGAGGAGGTGACTGCAGTGTGTGTGTCACCGGAGGACTAGGCCCCGCCCAGGATATCATGCACATTTAAATGCAACTGATTAATCATGGATAAAGTTGTTCTCCTGCTGCTGCTGCTGCTGGTCACGTGACTGCCAACAATTTGACTTCAAACACATTAACAGTTACGGTCCGGGAAAGTTGAGGGAGTGCGGGGCCAGAATGCAGGACTCCCGGGGAGCAAATACGGCTCCTGCACGCAGAGGGTTTGTCACCAGCAACAACTCAACTTGGCTAACTAAAACTTTTCATGCATTGCCGTTGACAGTGCAATAAACATGCCAAAACAAATGCACCAGCGGCCAACACAATGGCAACAACTTATGAAAACAACAGCGTCAACTACTGACCCGCCCATCTTCTGGGCGGGTGGGGGTGCGAGTAGCACCAAAAGGGGTACAAGAACCGACCCCTTCTGAAAATAGACACGTAGCCAGCAAAGAATTTAGTCGATGGGAGAGTTTTGGGTGGGAGTCGGCGGGAATAGTTTGCCGCCTTTTTTCCAAGAATTTTCAAAGGAAACGAAATTACTCCGACTGATTTATGAAGTTTGCATTGACATTGGAATTTTTACGAGTACAAGCTTTATTTTAACTTAATTGAAGTTAGCGTGTTCCTAGACTCTGGATAACTTTAATAGTCTGTAATTTAACAAGGCTCTGTACCTACATATTTGTGAAGAAAACAAATGAATGAAGGGATGAAAGATGGTTTTAATATTAAAAACTAATATTATGTTTTACGCTTTATGTTAAATTAAATTTAATATAGTGAAACATAAATCGCTATGAGTTAAATTGTGAATTATTTATAAGAAAACATTCTATATTATTACATTATTATAACAAAATATGAACAAATTATTCTGTTATTAACTACGAAGTAAGGAAAATATATTATATTTATATTATTTACTTTTCAAATAATGAACACTGACATTTTATCAATTGCCATGAGACGTAAGCTCCACAGATATCTGTAAATTGCGTATTGCCAGGAAAAAAAAAAACCATTGATTTAACAACGAAAGCCGATTTTCACAACTGCTTTTTTAAAGCGCCCACATATCCGCACACAAACATGTTGGATAGATATAGATAGGTTCCCTGCCCAAAAATAGATCGCGCCTCGCCGTGCCGCCCATTTGCAATTTCGCTTTTTTGAAAAACACAAACTGTTTTCGGCTTTGCGTCCCTTTTGGCGTGTGTGTGTGTGCTTTTTAATTTAATTTTCGTAGGCCGCCATGCACTGCACTTGAAACCGCTTGCCCAAGCTCGCACATGAATAACGTGGACTCGCAGTAACACACACCCAGGGCCAGCCACCCACTACCCACCACCCACATGGGAGGGGGGGCGTCGGCTTACAAAAGCACAGTCGAGAGCCCGAAAAGCGAAGTGCCCAAACCACGTGGCGCCCGCTTTCATGCGCTTCGTTTAGCAAAGTGGATGTTAAGTGTAATGCGATTTTTATGTAAATTTTTACCCAAAAAAAATCGCACTTGCACACACACAGACGGCGGAGCAGCCAACAGTTTGATGATTTTTCGTTGCCACGGTCACGGCCAGCTTTCAGCCAGACAGACAGACAGACAGACGACGGAGCAGCAACAAATGACTGACTGTCCAGCGTTCATATGTATATCCCAGAGCCCACTGCCACTCTCAATCGAGCAGACAAACAGCAGCCTCCGCTGAATCCCAGACAGACAAGTGGCCAGCTCAAGGGGAAAAGGGATTAAGACCAAACTTGGGCACTCCCAGGCCTTGGTTAATTTACAGTAAAAGTCTTTATTTTATATCAGAAACATATAGTATTCAAATATAATATTAAAAACATCCTGGATATTTAATCTAAAGAGCTCTAATTATTAATTACTTTATCATATTTATCAGTTCAAAAGGGTTCATTAGTGGAAGACCATCAGTTAAACCGACAACTCTAGGCAGGAGCAACCCCGTCAGAGTCGTGGTACCAAATTATAATCACACAGGAGTCATAATTTTTTAACATCAAGTGGCCTTATTAGTATGGGTAGAACGTCAGTTCACCTTACTAATGACAATCGTTACGTCGCCAACAGCGCGCTCTCCAAGAGCACAGCGCCAGAAGCGGTTGGGAATTTTATGCGCACAAAATGAACAAAAAAGTGATAATGCCAGTTCACCCGAAATGCCAACAGATGGCGCAAGAGCCTGTAAAACTCCAATAGTGGCGCTTTTGTTATAAACAAAACAATGTGAGAAAATAACAAAAAGATCATTCCCATACCGGGAATCGAACCCGGGCCTTCTGGGTGAAAGCCAGATATCCTAGCCACTAGACCATATGGGACACTGGGAAAACGGTGCCCAAATTCTGTTTTGTTACTGGAACATAAGCAATCTGAATTATTAATTAATTAATTGTTAAAACAGTCCCTTTACAATTTTTCCAGGGAATAAACGCAAAAAACATCTTCTGTAAAATTTAGCAAAAAATAATTCATAAAAAATTTACTTCCCATACCGGGAATCGAACCCGGGCCTTCTGGGTGAAAGCCAGATAT
>JAEIIL010025536.1:0-10644 GCA_018905715.1 Drosophila lini | reverse complement strand
TATACCTTTATTCCTCGTTTTTCTAATTTTTGATTCTAGAGAGGATCAAACAAAAGATGAAATAGGACCGGTTCGAACGATGATCGCCGGCGCCATTGGTGGTGTTTGCCTGTGGACCTCAACGTTTCCAGCCGATGTGATCAAGAGCCGGATTCAGGTGAAGAACCTTAACGACAGCATGTTCACCGTGGGAGCCGATATAGTACGCCGCGAGGGCGTTTTGGCCTTGTACCGCGGCCTGCTGCCCTCCGTCCTGCGTACCATTCCGGCAACGGCCACTCTGTTCGTCACCTACGAGTACACCAAGCGAGCTATGAGCGCCACGCTCTGATCGGGATCGAGAGCTAAGCAGTTGCTTGGAGCGTGGCCGCGGGCGGTCATCATGAAATATTTCCTTTTCTTTTTTTTTTTTTCTAGATAATTCCTAGACCGTAGTGTTGTGCCTGTATGTTGTTCAGATATTAATGCCAATAATGCTAATGACTGACTATTATCCAAGTTGCTTGTGGCTTCTGTTTGTTTATTCGTTTATAAGTTGCCTTTTGGTGTCTTTGGTGCTCCTCGTTTTCCTGCTATATCTTGGCCACTTGGCTGAGGCGACGTCGAAGGAAGTCCTGGCGATCTGTGGCGTTTTCCAGTTCCCGCCATTCATGCCAATAGATCTGGTGGGTTTAGAGAACGTGGAATTTTATGGAAAATATACGGAAATACTCAAAAAAAAAAAAAAGAAAGAAACGTATTTGAAGATGTCTAAGAACAAGGACCAATGCATGTAATAGAAAGAGAGATGGCTAGAATATTCATTTATTATGTAGATACTTGTGTATTGCTAAGGGTTTTTTTTTTTTGTTTATTTATAAGATGGTTAAATTCAAAATTCAAATCTTAGTTATTTATACTGCCTATTTGTCTGACATTTTTCTAAAAATAAATAAAATCCTTCATTACTCACCACCACTGGCTGATGTCCCAGTTGCCGGAGCTGCCTCAGCTTCATGTCCATCTGTCCCGTAAAACGATTCTTGTCCCGTATCATGTTGTTCCATCCGGCAATAACAATCACAATGGTGGCCACTTGATCATCCCCGGCCTTAGTTTCCCCTAGCAAATGCCGCCGTGTGAGTATCACGCCGTTGTAGTCCTCGCCCACCTCCGCTGAGAGCGGGAGAGCCTTCCGCTGGCGGTGGTCATAGCAGAGCACCAGATCACAACGCTCATAGTGCGGCAGGATGTGCTTGAAGCTAAGGTGGCGATGGAGCAGCGTGGCAGCTTCGCGAATCTCCAGCAGAATGCGATCGGTGCTATTGAGACGGAAGCGTCCATCCCTCACAGGGATGTACTGTGTGTAGAGGCGACCCATCTGCTGCAGCTGCCGTTCGCTGAGCAGCGGTCCCTGGTACTCCTCGGGACCCAAAAGACGGGCAAACGCATCCAGATGGAAATACTCCCGCCCCGGCAGGCCCGTTCGATAGGCGTGCTGCAGGAAGCGCGGTGCCAGGACCACGCCCAACAGCTCCAAATCCTGAATGCCGCGCATCGTCAGAAACTGCAGGCAGTTGGTGAAGCAACGCGGATGCCGCAAGATCTCGTCCAGCCGCTGGCGTAGCAAATCCGGCAGTCGTTTTGCTAACCGTACCTCCACACCCGAGGTACTGGTCATATTAAACAAACCCATCACCAGACAAATCCGTTCCACATCCTTCAGGCGAGCGCCCTCCAATTCCCGCTCGAATCGCAAGAGAATCCGCTCCACCAGGGCATCGTTGCAGGTCTGCAGGTCACAGCCCAGCAGTGCCATGTGGAGGCAGGCCAGCAGCGACACACGCTCCACCTGATCCTCCAGAGCGCACAGCAGCCTCTTGAGCGGCTCCACCTGCGGCAGCTTGCTGCTGTACCTCAGCACCTTCAGCAGGGCCACCAATGGGATATCCTCCACGGTGTCCAGCTCACTGCCCAGTCGCTGGTATATCTGTTCCAGCAGCTCGGGATTCCTAATCGGCGTTTGTGTCTTGAAGAAACCCATGGCCATTACGCCCAGTTCGGCCAGGGTCATCTGATCCACGCAGCGCGCCAAATTCAGCTCAAAGTCGAACATCTCGAAGACGGGACGACGCAGCAGATTGCACAGGAACATGGCCTGAACGAGCTGCTCCGGCGGCAGTTTGCGTACTTTTCGGCCCAGCTTCTTCAAAGCCAGCCACACGTACTCCCCGATCCGGGCCAGACCCAGCCGATACCAGGCATCGCTCACCAGCAGCAGTTGGGCACTGGACCATCCGTCGATGCGGCGACAGCACTCGATGTCCAGCGTGTTCCACAGTTCCATGTAATTGCGGGTTTTGGGGGATTCCGGCGTGGGCAGCTCACCGAGGGCACGCAGGGAGCCGAGCAGTTCCTCATCGCTCAGACGATGCAGCTGCTCACAGTAGCAGCGGGCAAAGGCATCGTAGCGGGCATCACTTACCTGAAGGCCCAGTCGCGAGCAGTGCTGCACCAAACCCAGGAAATCGGCGTACAAATCTGCGGCGCTGGCTTGACTTTGGGGTTGCAGGAAACGCTCTGAAGAGGGCAGCTCCTTGGGAACGACATTGTCTGTGGGCCGGAGCACCTGGTAGGGTTTCAGGGACTCCATAAGTATTCCATGAGCAAACTGATTCTCGCGATCGGCGAATATCCGTGCGGGCAAAACGTTTGATGTACACAGCTGGCGGCGTAGAAGATGCGGTACGCTCCGCCAGAGGCAGTGCGTCCTTGTCCACATGGCTAGGGTCCAAATGGCAGTTTTAATTCAGATAAACCGCGCAAATTGCAAATAAAAATTAGTTATGAAAGTGAAGGAAAAATGTGGAACAGCTGTTCGTGCGCGGAGTTGCCAGATCGGTGTTTTATGAATTTCGATTTCATGGTTTTAATCTTGTTTTTCTTTTATTTATTAACAAATCAGAAAAAGTGTTGGTATTCAAAGCTTAAATATTACAAATTAATTTATAGATAATAATAAATATTGAGCTATGAAATTGTTGCAAAAAAAGTGAGACGTTTGGCGGAACAGCTGTTTCCGCCTGGCGTTGCCAGATCGGATTTCTAAAAATTAAAATTTCTTGATTTTAATCAGGTTTTTCCTTAATTTATTAACAAATTCAGAACAATTGTTCTTATTTTATGATTAAATCTAACAAATTGACTCTGGAATACTTATTAAATACGAAAATTCTTATCATTGCGACGTTTGTTTGGCCCAAAATCCTCCCCCCACGTGTCCAGGAAAAAGCTCTTCTCCTTTGCCAAGTCCGACATCGAGGTGTCCGTGGTTGTGGCAACCGAAGGAGTGTGTGGTCTTGAACCACGTCCCTCCACGCTACTCCTAGATCCCTCATGTCCTCTATGGCTGCTGCCTTGGCTGCTGACACTCGGTGCCCTCTTCTCATGGTAGTCGATGTACTTGCGCATCTCCTCGATGCGCTGCCTCTCCAGCTCGATTTGCTGATTCAGCTGCATCTCGATCTTGTTATAGCCCTGCAACTGGAGCTCCATGTCGCGCTGCTGCTCCATCTGCTGCCAGAATCCCACGTTGTCCGATGTCCGCTGGTCGCACTGGAACTTGCTGATCTTTTGGTACAGCTTCAGGAATCTAGTGGGATCCTCGAAGTACTGGGCCATGCCGCTAGGCATGCTCCGGTCGATGGGGATCGTTTGCAGCGGCTGGCTGCAAAGCGGACACTTCTTCTGGTCCTCCAAGGAGCTCTCCAGACAGTTGGCACATATTATGTGGTGGCATCGGGACAGGTGGAAGGCCAAGGTGGGCTCTTGTGACCGGCGATGGTAACACTTGTTGCAATGTAGCCGAAACATAATATTATTGTTTAATGCGTTGTAAATTCAGTTTTTAGACATGTGCAGGCAGCTGTGTGTGGGTGAAAATGAAGTCTAACGGATCTTGGGCCTTGCGGTCTGGCAGCACTGGCTTGTTGGTTTTAGCAATGTTTTGAACCTTGTGTATAATAGTTCATTAAATTAATTTAAAATAAATTCAATTACCCTACATAAAATGAAATTAAATAAAATGAAATTAAATTTAAATTAAACTATATTAAATTAAATAAATTAATTTAAATTACTCTCCCTTTTTCTTTAAATAAATGTATATTATTTCATCTTAATTTCTAGTTTTTAATTTTTAATAAATTTAATTTTGCATAAAGAAAAAATAAACAAAAAAATAACCTTTAACCTTTGACCCCGACGTGATTTGAACACGCAACCTTCTGATCTGGAGTCAGACGCGCTACCGTTGCGCCACGGAGTCCCTCTGACGCTAGCAATCAGCTGCACAAATATCTAATAAATTCTAAGCTGGTTTAACTATTCGCCCGTCTAAAAATAATACCCGCAAAATAATGCGCTCGCTGATGTCGACGTCATTCCGTTGCGTTCTACTCGCCTTCGTCCGCCCGCAGATTGGTACTGATCATTCAATTAACAGCTTTGCTTGTGGCATGATCTTTGCTTGGGTTAGTTTAAAATAACATAAAAAAATAGGATATAATATGTATATATTTTATTTTGAATTAGTTGGAGTAGAACTATGCAATTATGTATTTAAAAACAGGTTTGCCTAAGAGAGAACTGCAGTTAACATTACCAATAACTCGTTTTATGCACAAATACAAATTGGCTAACGACTTCTTAAACGATCGTCAAAGTACAGTAATGACTTTATTGTTGAACCTCATTTTTAATAGTAAGTTGGTAATGATCGTGTCGTTGGAATGGATCTTATAGGAACCGTCTATACCCATCTATTTATATATTTATTTAAGGATCTATCTGTCTTTATTTCCATCTATTTAACTATCGATCTATCAATAATTTTAAAATTTTTCCTAATATTCCTCTCTGTATTTTTATAAATATCGCACTCTCTCTTTCTCTCTCTCTCTCTCTCTTTCTTTGTCTCTCTCCCTGTATCTATCTCTTTCTCTGTAATTATCTCTCCCTGACTCTGTATCTATCCCTCTTTCTCTGTCTCAATATCTTCCCCTCTCTCTCTGTCTCTGTATCTATCTCACTCTCTGTCTCATATCTCTCTTTCTCCCTATTTCCAATACCCATCTATTTCGCCAGGGGAGTATCTATCTCTTTCTTTTTGTTTCTATCTCGGTCTTTCCGTATCAATATCTATCTGTCTCTGTATCCACCAAACTCTCTCTCTCTCCCTCTTTCTCTCTCTTTTTGTATATCTACCTGTCTCTGTATCCACCTAACTCTCTCTCTCTCCCTCTTTCCCTTTCTTTTTGTATCTATCTTGCTCTCTCCGTAACCCTCTCACTTTTTCTTACGCTCTCACTCTCTCTCACGCTCTCACTATCTATCACACTCTCTCTCTCTCTATCACACGCTCTCTCTCTCTCTTCATCTCTTTCCAACTTCATCTCACTCTTCCCTCTATAGATCTATTGTGACAGTGGTAGCGGTTGGTAGCTCTTCGACGCTATCTAATATCTGGATAACCCAAATATCCCACCCAAATCTAATATATCCTACACTACATAGCTACAAAAGCAGAAAAACCTAAAAAATAAGCAAAATAACAAAAATAACGTACCAATGCGTTGCCAGTGTTGCCACATATGTAGCAATCGGCTGTTAGTGGCAGCACCGCCCGTCACACTGTGCCATGGCTGCCAAAAAAAAACCATCGATAATCGATATTATTATCGATAACACTGTGTCAGCTCCAGTGGCAAACAATTTGCCAAACAATTTCTGGCGTCGCGAAAACCCGCAACTGCTTAAATCGTGCTCCGCAAAAAAGCCTTCAACCATTCTGGCCATCTTTCCCGGGCGCGTCGGCAGCCGGCGCTTTATTTGTATTCCCAGCGATAATTTGAATTCCTACCGCACAGCGTGGTTGAAGCACCGCCACTGGAGGGACAGGGCTCAGAAGGCCCAAGCAACTGGCGGCGGGCGTCATGGACAAGCAGTGTGTGCCGGGCGTGGCGGCGGTGCTGGTAAATGGTGAGTCTGTCAAGTAAAACTCCACTTTCACATCTCCTAATGCGGCTTTCGTATTTCCCTCCCCTTTTTAGTGGAGGAATCCCCGGCCTGCCAGGACGATGCCACATACCAGGGCACCACCACTGTCCTGGAGGCCTGCGAGCAGGAGCGGAAGCTCATCAATCTGGTGCGCCAGCATCCCGCTTTGTATGATAGCCGGCACAAGCGTTTCCATGACGACACCCACAAGGAGCAGCTGTGGAAACGCATCACTGCCAAGCTTAATATCGAGCTAACCCAATGCCTGGTGATCTGGTCGGAACTGCGCTACCGCTACCAGCGACATGTGCGTCGCCTGCGTGCCTTTCACCTCAAAGGTCCCTCCCGTCGGCGTCCCTGCTTGAGACACGAAGAGGAGCTCCAGTTTTTGTATCCTCATGTGGCACGCTTCCCATTGCTGACGGTCGAGGACAGTGACAACGATGGGGAAGATGATGGTGGTGTACCCGAAGTTGAGATTGTGGAGCCACCACCGGTGGATATCATAGATGTGGATCTCGTGGAGGATGCCTCCAGTTTTCGGTGTTCCAGTGGTGAGCGTCGCCTGATCGAGGCGGTTAGTGCCTACCGCCAGCTCTATGACCTCCAGCATGAGCATTATCATAACTTTCGTCATCGTGGCCTGATCTGGAGTTCCATATCCAATGAGTTGCATGACAAGGCAACCAAGCTAATGAAGATCTGGTTGAGGCTACAGACCCGCTACGAGTGGGAGGTGACGCTCAATGCGGACAAACAGGAGTCGGAACTGTGCCAGCTGATGGCTTTCATGCGGACGGCAATGCTGCGCCTGCGCGGCACTGTGTGCCAGAGCTCCAAGTACCTGCAAACCGGCTGGCATGAGCCCATTGAGAATTTCCGGAGTGTTTTGGCCTTGATCAATGCCATGCGCTCCATGCCCGAGTTGGTTTTGTTGATGGACGATTGCGCAAGGGTGAAAACCAAGCCACCACTTTACGATGATCTGTGGCGGAAGGTGGGCAAGGCAGTGGCCTTGAGTCATGAGCGTTGTGAGGTCACCTGGCTGGTGCTGCGCTCCTTTCACACGGAGCTGACGGTGATGCGTCATGCGGGTTATCAGCTTCAGGATAAATGGTATTTCGAGAATATGCTCAGTGGAATCGTACGTTTGGCAGCCGCCCGGGCACCCAAACGTGGCATTAATAAAAAACGTCCGCACAATGGTGATGCTACGGAGAAGGAGATGGCTCCGCCACCGGCCAAGATTCCAGCACCGGAACTGCCGCCGCCGCCGCCGCCGCCGCCGCCGCGTTTGCCAATGGCCATTGTCTATCCGCCGGCGATGAAGAACTGCAGTAGCACCACCAGTGGAAGTAACCAATCCCTGCCCAAAGCCGCTCCCACTGCTGCTCCTCCTCCTGACATACCTCACACTTCCTTTGTGATACCCACTATCCACGGAGACGTGAGGGTGTCCACTGTGCCCCGGCTTCCCGTGAAACTGCCCAGCACAATAACAGCCAAACCGGTGAATAATCAGCCGCCCAATGTTGTGCGTCCTTTGCCGCCACGTCCTGGCCTTCAGATAATGGTGCGTCCCAAAAATGCAACGCCGCCATCTGTGGCCAATGTCCCAATCAGCCTATCCGCAGCCATTATCCGATCTTTAGCTCCTCCAACAGCATCATCCACTACGGTACTACCAGCTACACCAGGGCCAAAGCCTTTAAAGATCATAACCAAAACACCCGCAAATGTGGTGGCCAGCAAACCGTCTGAGGTAGCACTTCCAATGGTCAGAATCCATCCTCAGTCGGGGTTGCAAAGCTATGGGAATAAGGATGTGGGGATAACACTGCCAGGACTAGCGGGTAGAACAGGAGCTGCCGGCACAATGGAGGCAGGAACAAGCAGGGGAGCAGCAGCGGGAGCAAATGGAAGAGCAAGTGGAGGAGCAGCTGAAACTACAGCGGGAAAGGGAGCAGGAGCAGGAACAGGAACCGGAGCAGGAACAGGAGCCGGAGCAGGAACTGGTAGAGGAGCAAATGGAGGAGCAGATGTAGTTGCGACAGCAGCAGCGGTAACGATAGCTGGCGCATCCATAACATATCCAGACGTTGCCTCGACATCCTCTGGATCAAGAGCACCAGCTAAGACGCTAGCACCCACAATAATCAGGATAGGGATAAGTAAGCCACCTGAAGCTACCTCAATGCCTCCACCAGATCTTCCAGTGGCCAGAGCAGCTCCTCCAGTGGCCAGAGCGGCTCCTCCAGTGGCCAGAGCGGCTCCTCCAGTGGCCAGAGCAGCTCCTCCAGTGGCCAGAGCAGCTCCTCCAGTGGCCAGAGCAGCTCCTTCAGTGAACACAGCAGCTCCTCCAGTGACCACAGCAGCTTCTCCAGTGGCCAGAGGAGCTCCTCCAGTGAGCACAGTAATTCTTCCAATGATTACAACACCATCTGCCGCTCCTCCAGTGACTACACTAGCTCCTGGCGCTCCTCCAGTGACTACACTAGCTCCTAGCGCTCCTCCAGTGACTACACTAGCTCCTGCCGCTCCTCCAGTGACTACACTAGCTCCTGCCGCTCCTCCAGTGACCATAGCAGCTCCTGCGGACACAACAGCTCCTTCATCTCCCCCCATAATCCTACAGGAGGTGGAGGAGGAGGAGTCACCATCCACCTCCCGCTCCATACCCACAGATTTTGGACATAATCCGCCTGGCATATTCATGAATGCCATCAATGTGAACCTGGTGGACAGTTGCAAAACCGGGAACTCGCTGCGCATTTGGGGTGGTGGCCTCACCTGCAACTATCACCTGAATATGGTGAGGGCAGCCACATTGATACGAGAGGTAATGGCGGTGCCGCAATTGCACAACAAGGATCCTCGTCTGAAGGCCCAGGCCGATGGCTTCTGGCAGATAATCTCCCAGAAATTTCATTTGCCAGGTGAGTGTGATAGCTTTTACTTTTTAATTAATTTAATTAACATTTTTATTCTTTACAGAGGTGGCTCTGCGCGCCTGCTGGAATTTCCTGGCCAACAACATGAGCATTTTTCCGACCATTGCCCCAATGGCGGAACTAATGCGTCCTTTTAAGGGAAACCTTAAGGTTTGGGAGAAATCGAATCGTTTGTTTGATAAATTTGATGAGTTAGCACGCAAAAACGATTGGATGAAGCACAGGGCGGTGATACCGGATCTCATACGCCATTTCCGGCGGCATGAGCACCTCTACTGGGAGATGCGTAGGCCGCGGCCAGGTGAGCCGATACAATCACCGCCTTTGTGTACGGAAAGAGAGCGCCAGGAGGTGTGGCGCGAGGCCAAGATTAAGTTTCCCGATCGTAAGTATTTTCCCCCCTTTAAAAATCCTCGTTTTTTATTTAATTTTTTTATTTGTTATTTTCTAGTCAATCCTCATGACATTTGGTCCATGTTCAAGTTTGCCTTTCGCACTTATATGGAGGATCTTGAGCGCGGCATTGATAATCCCTGGCCCCAGATCTGGTGGCAGACACTGGAGCAGCTCAAATTTCTGGTCGATGTGAGGTATCATCCATTGGAACCGTATTACTATATAGTTCACAACAAGATCCTGGACGAGGTGAAGCGCTGCAGCATGTTCGAGGCCATGACAAGCAGTGAATGCGTTGACAAGAGCAAGACTTCGGCTCTTTTGGCACGCGTCTGCAAGGAGCCCATGCCCTGGTGTTCGGAGGAGGCCAAACGTTTGTTAACCGGCAAGCTTAGTTCCTTTGAGAAGGTGAAAAAAGCCAAGCCGACCACAGAAGCTGTAAATGTACCTGTAGCAGGGGAAGCGGATTCTCCAGAGGCAGAGGCAGAGCCCCAGCCCTCTCACTCGCGAAGCCTTTTAAAGCGTTCACCAAAAGCAAGTGGTTCTCGCCCCTCTTTTACCCTGCCCACCATCGAGGCCTTTGAGCTGACGCGCATGCTGCGCCGCTATCCACACACCTTCCAGCGGGTCCACACCATCAATAAGCGCACGGCCTGGGTGCGGGTCTCCAAGGAGTTAAATGTTACAGGTTAGTAAATAAATATATAAAAAAATTTATATCTAAAAATCGCTTTTTTTCCAGTGACCGAATGCCGCTTGGGTCTGCAGTATGCCCTCCGTGAGACGCGCCTCCTCAAGGCCCTGGATCCAAAGAATCTCTGTACGATGAACCATAAATACTATCGGAATATGGATGAAATCTATAAGCAGGTGACCAGCAAACCGCAGCTAACAGTGCGGACACCGGAGCAGATGAACGAATCGGTTAGCGAGGCGGCTATCGAGCTGCCCGAGGAGGTGATGCCGCATCATTTTGTGCCCGAAATCAATATGTCCAGCAGCAAGCCAAGCCTGGTGGTTAAGAACTGGGCCTCGGCTGTTGGAAATTTGCCCAGCGAAAGCCAGGATGTGCTGGCGATCAAGCTCAAATCCTTGTTCGCCAAATACGCCAAGATGGGCTCTCAAAACAAATCTTGACATGCGTAATACACATTATTTATTAGGATATATAGTTTTTTTTCTTGTTTTTTTTTTCGTATACACAAAATCACATTTTTCCCCATCATTTAATTTAAAATATAATAATAATATTAATAATAAT
>JAEIIL010025534.1:0-17060 GCA_018905715.1 Drosophila lini | reverse complement strand
ATTGACCTAAAATTTGTTTGAAAATAATTTCCTTACATATTAAAGGTAGTAAAAAAACCTAACAAAACCGAATATTAACATAAGAAATTCAAATATTCAACTATCATATCCTGAATTACTTTTCTCTCAGTGTTGCTGAGATAAAAAGACAGTGTATTCTGGCAGACTAAAAACTCCAAATCGATATGCAAATAAATGGATGAGGCGTACACACAAATCGCAAAAACGAGCTGAGCTGCCACGCCTCCCTTTGGCTCCTTGGGCCCGGCCTCCTCTGCCTTAGCCACAAAAAAGCACACAAAGCAAAAAACAAATAAAAAAAAACTAAAATAAAATATATAAAGAAGAAGCCGTTTTGACCAAATTCGTCGACGCTGGGACCTGCATTCGGCCAGATTCTGAGATCCCAGATCCGACTTTCAGCCCGGCTCTGGTGGTCCTCCGTGCCGCTGCAATTGCTATTGCTACCAATTGTGCATGCAATTTATTTTTAAAGAAATAATTGCTTTGCCGCATGTTGCCTGCTGCCGCTGAGCTGCCTGCGATTATGCAAATATTAGTAGACCGTCGCCCGTTTTTGCTCTTTTCCGTCGTTCATTCGGCATTCCTTTATAATAATAAAGAACCAACGAATGAACGGCAAGTGAAAGACGACGACTTGGCCGGTGTTTGCATATAATCTAATTTGAATTTGAATATGCCACACACACAGTTGGCAGTGCCAAGTCTGGGATTTCATTTGGCCTTCTTATTCTCCACTCCCCCTCTGAACGAGCTTTTTCGCATAAATCAATTATTGGGCAAACAATTCACATTTCCACACTTTGGTTTCTCAGTCGAGACTATTTATGACACCGCCCGAAAGTATGCCGCAGCCTGCAATAAAGCTTAGTTCTAAATTCATAATTCATAAGTCATAAGAGGAGTTTCCCCGAATTATAGTAAGACATGCCACACGAAGACAGCTCGAATTAAAGGGAATGCCTAAGCGAAATTTCTGAGCTTCATTTTTGGTTTCTCAGCAAGCAGCTTAATTTTCTTTGAGTTGATTTTGTTCTATATACGAATTAATATCTCTGCACTTTTGTTGAAATTTATTATTAATGTTTCAGAGCTAATTGACACTATGAAATCTGTCAGAGCTTGATTTTTGGATCATCACTTTGTATTTAAGGAGAAATTTCCTTTTCAAGTTATGCTGCACATTTCCCTGGATTTATTTCCACCATATTCCCATTGAGTTCGCTTTTGAGCTTTCCCCGTAAATAACTGATTGATAGCAATCGCTGAATCTGGAATATAAACCCATTTCATTTGAGTCCAGTTCCACGAATCGCAGTCCGAGTCCAAGTACACTCCCTCCACAAGTGGCAAGAGCAAACATTTTGTGGCCAACCCGCAACTTTCAGCAAGAACTTAAAAACACGCCAATTCGTTTATTTTATTCGAGTTTGATGCTTTTTTTTTTGAGATGGGTCTCGGAGTTGGTTAATGAAAGTGCCAGTAAATGAAATTGGCATCACGTTATCCGAAGGTTCCTGTTCCTGCGAAGAGGTGCCTGTATGTGGGTCCCGCAAAAGTTTATCTTATAAAGCAACAACAAGCACTTAAGTGTTATATGCCACCGTATTACAAATGCCGGCCCTCAAAATCGGAATGGGAATGGGACTCGGTATGGGTTGGGTTGTGATGGTTTGGGGTCTGTATTTTTCGCTCCCAAAAGGCAACGCAGCATAAATAAAGAAAGCTGATAAGAAGGACGGGGCCAAGGACCAGAGAAATTGATACAGAGAAAGAAAATATCTATAGTATTGTTAAGAAATGAGGACCACAGAAACTGATACAGAGTAAGAAAGTATCTATAAAACTATTTAAGATTGAGGTTATTTATATATTAAATATAACTTTAAAGTCTCACTTTTTAAATTATATACTTTAAATATTATATATTTTCCATACTATTTCTCTCTCTGCACCCGCATGTGAGAAGAGTTTGAGTTCAAGACACCGAGTTCAAGTCCGAGCTCAAGACCAAGGTGGAATAAAATCCCAAAATTGAATGCTGGCCAGGTGACAGGCAGCGTTATTCCCCCACAGGTGCAAATCGGAGCCCCATATTAGCAATTGCCTGGGGCCCAAACATTTTGACATGGGTTGTGGCCCCGGTGGTGGTGTAGGTGAAAATGGATTCTTCGCGTGGCTTGGCCGTACCCGCAAACTGGGTGTTGCACCCATGTCAGATCCTCACCGACAACTGGCGTTACCTTTCCCGTGAAGGAGAAAGAAAGTCTCGCAGTCGCAAATCATAACGTATCATATCGCGTCATATCGCGGAATAATTTTTAATGAGTGCCGGCACCACCGCCAAATTGTATTTCCGTTTCGTTTATTATTTTTTTTTTTGGCAATTCCCTTATCTGTTGAACGTTTATGCATTCGTTTCATTCCCCAATTCTGGGCTGGAACTTATCAAGGAAGCGTCATTGTCTGTCCGTCTCTGTCAGGGTGTGTTTACGATGTGTTTGCCACAAAAATAAAAGGAAATATATAAACAAAATAAAAAGAAAAATATAACAGGGAAGATTTTTGGAGAAAGGAAGGGGTTTGAGGCCGAACGGGGCATGCTCTTGAGGCTTACCAGAGATTGTGAAACGTAAGGTATTCAGAGTAATAATTAATTTAGACAATAAACTAAACGACACAAAAAAATCTCAACTTTAATCATAACCTCTGCCAGAAATCATATTAATTGCTTAAACTATCTAAATAATATCAGAACTTATTTCTCTGCCCAATCCTAAGCCCCTTTTTTCGTTCGCAATATCACCTAAGAAGACCTAGAACAATAGGTATAGGATCAGGAAAAGGTAAGCCCCGTCAATTAGCAGCTGCGACCGGCATTGGCATGCACACATTTTGGCCTGTTTGACCAGTTGCAAGTCGGCTGTGGCAAAGCCACTTCCGTCACATAATAAATTCATAACAAATCACACGGACGCAAACACACATACGAGCTTACTCGGGGCAGAACATGCGACATTATAATGCCACATTATGTTGCCGGTGCGTGAAAGAACCGTACATCAGGACACCGTGGCGGCAATAAATCAAAAATCCATACTCACACATGCAATATGCGGCCAAAAGCCCCGTATCCAGCTTCATATCTTGCTCCTTCTCCCGCTCCAAAATCCCCAGCTCCCCAAGGCTGTGTGCTGCGTGTATCTCCTATTCGCAAAATTATTACACTTGACATGATGGAATATGCTGCTGAGTACCAGTTCCAGTCCAGTCCCATCCGCTGGCGAATCCATGTAGTTAGTTTTTTACTGTCTCTGCAGACAATTCCCGTTGTCCGATTGTTTATTATGTTGCCTTATAAAGGTAAATAAAAATATTTGTAAAAATAGTAGTATTGGGTTTTCTGTCAAAACTTGGATCTTGTTCATTTCAAACCACATAACAGGCCAGACACTCATCCCACCTACACTCCACTCTCCATCCCAGATTCCACATGACCTGCTCAACTTGGCCAGTTCTCTGGAGCAAAGCACCGTAGCTCGACCTTGCCATAGCCATGAAGTTGACCAAGATAAAATCCAAGGGCATGGCCCTCATCACCTTGGGTTACCAGATCCTGGCCGAGTACCATCTGGTGCAGGAGCAGCTGAAGAACATCTATGCTGTTCCCAGCTTCAACAATGGACTCCGCTGGTTCGGCGTGCTCTTCGTGCACAGTGGCATCTATGCGGGCAGCGTTTTCCGTTTCTCCATTCTGCTGCCCGAACACTTTCCGGATGACACCGCCCTGCCCACAGTGGTCTTCTCCATGCCCATCCTTCATCCGCATATCTGTCCGCAGTCAAAGGTTCTGGATCTGGCGCCCGGCTTCAAGAAGTGGAATAAGGATCAGCATCACATCTGGCATTTGCTTCGGTACATCCAGGCCATCTTCGCAGATCCCGAGAGCATCTTAATTGAGGGTCCCCAGTTGGACGTGGTCCTTAACATGGAGGCTCTGGATATGCTAACCAATAACCGTCTTGAGTACTTGCAACTGGCCCAGGAACAGGCCATATCATCGCAGCGTCACATGTACGATCGACCGGAGACGGATGATCCCCACTATATCGTCATGGAACCGTATCGTGCGGACCGGCACCTCAAGTTTATGGAGGAGCTGGATAGTGCCAGCTGGTGGGAGGCCACCCGCATAGACCGCTCCGTGCCGGCCGAGTATCTGGGCCAAATTGACACCCCCAGGGAGCTGGACGAGGAGGAGGTCAGTCAGCGGGAGAAGTCTTTCCGCGGGGAAAACTAGCAGTGGAAACTTGGATGAGGAACGGGAAAACAAGACAGGATATACACACTATACTCATGCAGTTTTATTAAATTTGGACGTAAAACTAATAAACTTATACAACTAATAAACATTTTAAAAATAAATATAAATTTGTAAAACAATCAACGTAGATAAAAATGTATATTTACCTAAACAATATCTGAGCTTTAGCAACTTAGAAAAAATATTTAGAATTATTAATAATTTACTATAAGAATTATTAATAATCCTAATTGTAAATTCTCAGTCTATGTATTATTTATTTAAATTTTAAACTACATTTTCCATCGATTTCACTGGAGTTCCCTTTCCAAGTGTTACTAAACAATACAAATACCAAACAATAAACACATGTTAACGTTTTTTGTTGTCAGACTTAAAGCATTGTTCACATTTCAATTAGTTTCATTTAATTATTTGAATTTAAAATCTCATTCGGGAACAATATAAAATCATTTAATTAAGTGGCCAATTACTGTATATATTTTCTAAAAACGTTGTTGACCACAAAAGAGAAACATTACTTTTTTCGTACATTAATTTCTCTCGGTAAGGATGCACACTATTTTTTTGAGTGTTCGTTATGTTCGCATCCTCATCTCTGTTTCGCCACATTAGTGTTGTTAATAATGTCATCTTTCAGGTGCAATAATCAAAATAATAATAATTATGGAACGTGGTCCGTTGGCAAAGTGAAATGCATTCCCGTTCTCCCGTTGAGTACACTCTGGCCTGGTCCTTCCTTTTTGGCGAACGCATTTTAAGGCAGCCGCTTGCATGCGATGCAGGCCATTACGTACAGTGTGGATCATAAAAATAGCATTGAATTTGTAAGTATAAGTTTTAAATATTTATTCAAATTTTTTGTTAAAGTTTATTTGTCTTTTATATAGAAAAAAATCTTTACAAAAATATTTCTCAATGCATTTCATATTCTTAAAAATATTCCATATAATTCCCCGTTTTATTAGCAAAATAAATTGTGTATAAATGTCTTTATATTAATTTCTCGTACTGTTAATAAACGCATCGAAAGCCTGCCTCGGTTGCAAGGGAGCCGGAGAAGTCGTCGTCAGTTGGCGCAAATATACAAAAGTGACAATCTGATTTATCACTGCACTTTGCACAGAGACCGGAGTCCATGCCGCCATGCGAGCAGGTTTCTCTCTCCTTCGAATCCTCTGGCTTTTCTCNCCCCCCCTTCGCGGCTGGCCCCCGAAATTGCTCATGAAATTATGGCCGATAGTTGGCTGCCATATTTTAGGCCATTTTCGCTAGCGGGCCTGCTGCTAAGTGGGCGAACTCTATTGCAGTCACACACCGCATTTGAGCTAATTGCCTGGGAAACAGATCTTCTCTATATATCCGGATCTCAGATGGCCGTCTAGGGATGCTTTTGGCCACCAGCGATGGTTTTTCAGCCAGAAGGAAAATGTGTGGGCCAAAGGGATCCTAAATTTGGCTTTAATTTGCACAAGGAAAGATTTTCTGAAAATTTTTGAAATCCTCAATGTTTTATATAATTCGAAATTTATTTATCAAGTTCATTATCCTTTGAGTCTTGATCAGTTTTGTTCGAAAAATGTTCATCCAAAGAGACTCCTTACAATCCATTCAATTCTAAATACAAATTAAGTCACGTCCGTCTGAGGAGCTGAGAACTTGCTCCATACGCACATGGTTTGCGTTTATTGAGTGGGCGTTGCGCCAAAAAAAAAAAATTAAGACATATTCGTAAGCTCAACACAGCAGATACAACAACGTTAACGTTTACAATTAAGTTGTAATAAATTTAAGCAGCGGCGCGTGGGCTGGAGCAGCCGGGGCCAATGTTAATGGTTTCGGCTTCAATTAAACGGCCATAAAGAACTGTTGCCAGACGGGTGACAAAATATAAGTCTCCATTGTATTGAACTCCGTTTTGTCGGGCTTTGTTTTCGGATTATTTCCAGTCCCCCAAGTGAAATTGGGTTCTGGATTGGGATCCCCCCCGCGGCTGTAGTTATCAGCGGCCATCAAAACAATTGCCACCATCGTGGCGGATAGCGGATGCGACAATGATCGGGAATGGAATGGTGATGGGGAGATGGGGGGCGATGTGGAATCGGAATCCAAGGGGTGACCAGGGTGGGAAATCGACGGTGACGATGGTGGTGGTGGTGGTGGCTTCGTTAGCTTCGCATTCGTTTGTCTGACAAGTTGGCGGCGGGCTAACTAAACTAAAACGCCAAAGCCGAAGCCAAAGCGTATTCAATTCAAGTTCAATTGCGCCAACAGGTAAACAAGGACTGGAAAGACGGCCAGACGTCATCAGGCAGTGGGATTAGATTACTAAATATTTTAAAATAATATAATGAGCCCTCTACTAGAGATAGCTATACAGAATAGTTTATAAAATATTTTAGATACGTAAGTATTACTTTTAATTGTTGTTATAAAGGAGTACCTCTTAATTCTAGAAATTTATAGAAATTTAAATTTATAATTTATTATATAATAAAATAATTTGCAAAATAATCTTACCTTACACATTTCCTATAGTTTGAATGTGTACCCACTGATTTTTTCTAGAATATTCCTTATTGAAATTTCTTTAAAATATTTTATTCCACCCACTGTGCAACGTCTGTGGCTTGGACCTGTGGGCAGACTGGATTGAACTCCGGATCTCTGGGATCCGCGGCAGCTTTTCGATTTCCTTGGAAAACCGCTAGAGACCGCCGACCCGATCTGCTCTGCTTAGCATTCCCAGCTCTCCCCTATCAGCTCCCTGAACCGTCTGAGGCTGAGAGGCAAAGACACAGATTGGTATTTATATGCAAGTTCATGGCTCGGCCGAAGCGCGCACACACATCATCATCGATTATAATCGAAATGGGATTGTAAATCAAATCGCATTGAATGGTAGTGACTTTAAAATGGGCTTCATTATCGCCAGTGCCGATGCCGATGCCGGTGCCTGTGTCGGTTGCCGGTGCCTGGTGCCTGGTGCCGGTGTGCTGGTGTGTGCTTTTGCTCGGATGCAGCCACATCCTGGCTGCGGCGGAATCGAACTCGGACTTGGATTCGGATTCGGGTTGGGAGCTTGGAGCCGGGGGTTTGTCGCTGTTGCTATTGTCGGCGTTTCGCGCTCGGTGGCTGAAGTGACATTCAATGCCATAATTTATGAGTTTATCTTTTTCGCGCCGCCAAATCGTACGCTAAATGCTGTCTGCTCCGGCACGGTCTCGGGTCTCGGCTCTCGGGTCTCTTGGTCTCTCAGTTTCGTTACGAGGAGCATATTGCCAGCTAGCTGGGGCTCCCCGGGATGGGGGCATATGCAAACCAACGGCAAACAAACGAAACGTGCGCATATTTTATGGGACTGCGGATTGTAGAGCTCCAAAGTTCCAACTCGGAGCCGCCGCCGCCGCTGTCGTTGTCGTTGTCGATCGTTTAATGTCGAGCAATTAAAATTGGAGTTTTTTCGAGTGGCGGCGGCACATATAGTAGACCCTTGGTATTTTTCGGTACGAGTATGTGCAGCAGCTTATGAGTTATGGCCCTCGTTGTCGGCGCTGTTTCGGCCCTGCATAGCTTTTTGTGCTGTCAATTTGGCCAATGCCATTAGATACGAGCCGGCAGGCCGTCGAATACTTTGTTGGCTGTAGGAAGGAATACAACGAGATGGGATGGGATTTATACCAAATTTTTTCCCTGAATTTAAATTAATTTTGTTAGCTTATTTTTCAATTAGTTGCTTAACTTTACCCAAAACTGCTTTAAGCTTAAACTCTTTAACATATTTGCAAAGCCTTAATTCACATACCACACTTCCTGAAACATTCCTATAGCTGTTAAAAGTGCACTCCAAAGTGGATTTTCTACAGCTAACAAACAACTGCAGCAGCAACACAAGAGGAGCAACATGAGGAGCAACTTGGCAGCCATGGCAACAGCAACTGCAACGGCAACGGCAACTGGCTAACATTATGCCCACTTCTTTTCAATTTCAACGCACCCCGGCAAAAGAGAGGTATGTAATCATGGCTTCTAATTCTAAACCGTTTTTCATGGCCGAAATGCGAACTGGTTGGCCAAGTTTAACTAATACATCATTATGCTGGCATTTTCCTGTTACTGCCGATGTTGCTGGTGTTGCCTGTTGCTTCGTAATAATCAATTACGCGTCAGGCACGATCTTGGCTAAAAGAGCGCGCGATCTTCGCATGCCAAGCCGCTCAATCATTATCATCATCATCATCATCAGCATTATCGTCATCATTATTACCAGCGGACTGATGACGATCGTGAAGCCATAAGCTTCCAACAACTTGAGCTATTTTCCCCGCTTTTCGGCTTGCAACTCATGCGCCAATAATAAATTACAAAACAAAACTCTAAGAACAGGTTCAATTACATTTAACAAGAGCGACGGCCAAACAGCTGATTTGTGGTTTACGAGGGATCGCCAGGGAGTTTTATGCACTGAGAGAAAATATTTATTATTTATACAAACGGGATTTTTTTTAGAAATATTTGCTAAGGAATATAGCTCAAGCACTAGCACCACTAGGCTATAAGTATTTAATTGTTTAAATCTTGTCTAAGCACATTTTTATTATTATTTATTGATGATGACAAGATAGTCACTAAATTGGTACTTGAGAATTTTAAAGGCACTCCACAAAAGTTTTAAATACTTTTGTTGTAGAAAGACGGCAATTTCTGTATTTATTTTACAAAATGTTAAAAATAAATTTGGCTTCTTAAAAGGTATAAACTAATTATAAATAATATTAAATGTGATGATAGATTACTTAAAATTTAAAATATATTTCAAAATTCCTATCTATATACCTCTATTTTTCTTTCTGTGTATACGATTGCATCGGCCAATGGCAAATTAAATAGATTTACGCTGGTAAAGTGTTGCTGATTGGGATAATCAACGCGCTTGCAGAGATGCTGATGCTGCTGCTGCTGATGTTGCCGTTGTTGTTGTTGCTGTTGCAGCTTGATGCTGCTGCTGTCAAGGCATTATTACCGACTCTTGTTATTGCGCCTTGTGTTTATGTTGCTATTGCTGTTGCGGCAACTAGCTCAGAACAACTTTGCCTGGGACCCGACTGTTGGCAACGTTGTTAATCCCAATTTTGTATTAAAATTTGCATGGTTGTTGACGTCCAGCCGCAGCAGCAGCAGCATCAAGACACACAGGCACACACACACATTGACACACTTTCCGCCGCCGCCGACGACGTTGCCTTTACTGTTGTTGCATTTCCGGTGGTGTTGAAGTACGCGTCCGGTTTTAATAAAATTGCTGACTCCGCTCAAGTGTTGCCTGCCGGCTGATGGCAGTGGCAACAGCAACAGCTACATGTTGCTACGTTACGATGTTGATATCACCCGCAGCGTAAATCTTCTGGATTAATCCAATTTAACACTTTATGCTGCACTGCGCTTTGGCCATGTTGCTGCTGTGCTGCTGCTGCTGCAGCAGCGGCAAGCGGCCAAGTTGCGGTAAGTAACATCAGCGGCAACAGCAGCGTTTGTGTACCAGCGATAGGGTTTGCCGGCTTTTACACAGAGAGAAAAGTAATATGAAGGGATAAATTATATAATAAAATATAGGAAATTTCACAAAGTTTAAAGAGTTATATTTTGTTTTAGGATAAATGCCACAGGAAGATGCTGAAATAAGTTAACAAAAAATACTTCGTTTAAAATTTATGATTTTTTTTTTAAATAATGTAATTATATTACTTAGGTTTTTATTTTTAATATTTTCCATTAAATATTTAGCAAGGTGTAAAAAAATATTATAAAAATCTCATTTGCTGTGTAAATATTATATATTTTTCTATTCCAGCGACTCTCTAATCCGCTGACCAAATAATATTATTTTGTTGGCTTCTAGGCTTGGTTTTCGATTTTTAGTTGAGGCTTAACTTTTTGCTGGCCAGCAAATATTTCTTTTTTTCTCGCAGTGCCCTGTACTGACCTTTCCCACTGGCAGTCACTTTGTGACTCTGTTAGTTGGCTACCTTTGGCCACACACATGGCTGCTGCTGCTGCTGCCCCTTGCTGGGCGCTTTTATTTTAAGCCATTCCAGCCAAGTTTCGGCCATGTCTTTTATTTGTGCCTTTTTTGTGTGTTCGCTTTGCTTTTTTTTTGGGGGAGAGAGCACCAAATTTAATACGCTTGTGGTCACATGTGTTGCTTGTGCCCTCGCGCTTTTTTCTACATATTTTTTAAAATAGCAAAGACAGCAGCAGCGGCAAAGCACCCCCTCATCGCATCGCTCTTTTGGCGACCGTGTTGCGCTTTCCTCTCTTTTTAATTTCGTTTTTTATTCCGGGGAGCAAAGCGCGAATTTAATTAAAATATGCAAATCGCTTTGTGGCATTTTGATCAAGTGTTGAGCTCGCTGCTGCTCGGCAGTTGCAAGTCCGCTTAAGCTGCTAGCTGCGACCCGCGAGAACTTCCTTCACTGACAATTTTTCCCTTTTTATTCGGCAACTCTGAAGTTTGTCGATAAAACCTGGCGATAACAGCGGACCAAGTCGGGTTCTTCCCAGTCCCAGTTCCAGTTCCCTGCTCTACTTACGAGCATTTCAGCAGACACTCCTCCGTCTGCCTGTAGAGGAAGGAAATCGCACTCCCTGTGCTCATCCAGGGGAGTGTGATTTTTATTTCGCTGCCAGTGGAAATTAAATTTATTGCACATTTTATTTTCTTTGATGTTCGTTTGTTAACAAAATTGTTTCGAAGGGGATTAAGGTAACGGACGCGGATTAGCCGTGGCATTAACCAAACACAGACAACATCGTGATATGGCGTAACTCTTGCACTTCATCACTTCTCTTCTCCTCTCTGTCGCGGTACTTCCCCTCCGCTTTTCCCCGGCGCTTTTCATTTGCATTTTTATGGCAAACGTGGGTGAGAAGAGATACTAGGTTGGGGGGAGATGAGCAACAAAGTCGCGCAAATGCGATTAAGTCATTTGGCTGGCTTGCTCCAGAGGTTACCTTTACCTGGGCTTTCCCCCCCCCCCCAATAGTAGGTCCAACTTTTTGTGTCTCTTTGTTTCTGACGCTCATTGTGCGCTTTGTGCACTTTTAATTTGGTCTAATTAAACTGAGAATGTGTAGAAACAAATGAACAATTCAGTTAAGTTCGCAAAGTTCTGGAGCATTTAGATTAAGCGACAACTGCCAAAAAGTGGTGGAAGTTGTTGCAAGAAAGTCTGGGATTTTTTGGGATTTTATAAAAGGAGTATATGTTTTTTAACTGAAAAGGATAATTCAAACTTTGACTATGATTTCTAGCAATTAAATTTGCTTCTAAATTATTAGGCACAAAAACAAGGATCTAGTTTATCTTTTTTTGTATTAAATTAACCTCTAAACCTCTTTATTTCGTAAATAAATAATTGCATTTTCTCTGCTATTTCTGTTACTCATATTTAAGCCACATTGTCTCGACTGTTGCACTCTCCCAATTGATATTTTGCAGCCATCACAAAACTGGGTAATATAACAGTTACCAATTCAATTTGCCATCATCCACAGCAACAGCAGCTAGGGAAGAAAACAAACACATTGTCTTTCAATATCCCGCTGAATGTTTGCGTTATATTCGTGCCATATATATAGTACACACTTCATCATACTCAAAAGCCGCCAGCACCTGTGCAAAAGACCATTCGGCTCGGGCCAAAAGCCTGACTACTGTGTGACAATGTGAGCCAAATTCGAGTCAAGGAAATTTCCTTTTGGCCAAAAGCCTGCAAAGTGGCAACCAGCAGCAGCAGCTGCCAGTCAGCCAGGAAGGGAAGGGAAGTCGTAGGATATATATAGAGCCACATCGAAACGAGAACCTAATTCCGTCGAATTTAGCCGGGGTAACAGGTAACGGCGAAGGAAACGGGGGTAATGTTTGAATTTTCATTTTCTTGGTTACTCTGTTTCTTTTTCCTGCAAGTATGTGTTGGTTTTTTTTCTTCCCCTGTTTTTGGAATATTTGCACTGGGTAAATGGTACCAGGATACTTTGCATTGGTAATTTGGCGTCATTTTCAGATAGTTGGCACTACGTGTCCTGCCGCTTCCTGCGTTTGCCTCTCGGGCGAAAAGAATTGACCCAGTTCCTGTGTCAGTCCTCCTGCCAACTGCCTGTTCCTGCTCCTACTCCTGCTCCTGTCCCGTGCCTCGTTTCCCTGCCTTGGATACTGAGCAACAAAGCTGTGGCAGAGACAAACAGAAAACCTGCCGCCTGGCCATCGACAAACAGGAATATCCTTGCAACTTGAGCCAGAGCTGTCCGCAACACGTTCGCTCGCACACTGATAGCTGGATAACCGGCAACTGGCAACTGGCAACTGGCAACATGCAATGCCAGGACATGGATGTGACTAAAGGTTTTCCAGGCTCCTCTGTTCCCGCATATCCTTGAGGGCCCAAGGCATGGGACATTGTTGTTTTGCTGTCTTGGAGCACACACAGGGAAAAATAAAGATCCATGAGGTGGCTTAATAAAAGATAAACAAAGTAAAAGCTGGACATAGGCAGCCCAACCATGATATAGGTAAAAGAAATATTAATAAAAATATAAATGTATTAAATTCAAACCAAAATTTATTATAGAAATTTCGTTGAGTGCATTGGGTAGCAAACCTCCTCTCTCGGGATCTCCTGATTTTCGCATGAGATGCAGCTCAGCAGAATGTTGCTAAAGCTTCTAATCAATTTTTGAAATGACAGGAATTCTCCGATTCAAGATTTCTGTTTTGCTGACCCCAATGCTGTTGTGTTTTCGTCTCTTTTTTTTTCGGTTTCTTATTCCGTGTTTGATTTTTCTGTGGTTTCGCTTGACTGTTTTAGAATTCGAGCACTTATACTCGGAGCCGGGCATTGTCAAGTCCCTGAGTCCGGAGCAGAGGCCTACACTCGGAACGGCTGTCTTTGTAACTTTGCTAGTTGTCATGTACAGAATGTTTAACATGTCCACTTTTATTTACCTTTGCCTCCAGGAGCCGTCCTCCTCCTCTCTCAGCTCGGGGGAGGATTGCGAATCAAAGTGTGGTGGGGAATGAAAGCCCCCAATCCGACCAGGACACTGGACACTGGATCGCCTGCATTTGGCTGACAAAACGCACTTTGTATAATCGAAAATTCTTTTAATTGAATGCAACTCGGTTTCCATTCCAACTTTACTTTCGTCCGAGAGAGTGTGCTCTGCTCCTCCTCCCCCTCCTGTTACTCCTCCGACTGTCCAAATATTTGAGCTTCAATTTAAATTCCGTGTATTCGTAACTGATTTTTATTTCGCCAGGACTGAGATTGCCAAGTGATTGTGTGCGGTCAGTTTTGGAAATTAAGTGGAGCAGTTGCGTGTGTGTGTGAGAGAGTGTGCTTCTGGCCAGAAAAGTTTTGTTGGTTTGCTTTTGGTTTCGGGGCTTTGTCCTGAATACGGTTGACCAGCCCACACACAACAGGCCAATTAATTTGGAAAAAAAGTGCAACGACGGCCAGAAATCTACGAGTTGAATATTAAATGCGTCAAGTGATCCACGTGTATAAAAAAAATTGGCCATAATAAAATGGCTTTAATAGAGTTGGACGTGTAGGTGGAAAGCTATATTCCTTGATGCTTCTTGACCTTAAAATGGTTAAATGCTTCAAAATAGTTTTGCTTTTTCTAAACCAAAAATATTTCCTTGTCGACTGTTGAACGTTTTACATATTTATTTAATTTCAGGGGAATTTTCCTACACAAGAAGAAAATGTATCTATAGGAGTTATAGGAATAATAAAGTAAAAGCCTATTAAATACTATTGTTTTACTTGTTGGTTAGGATCAAAGAAGAAATAAAATAAAACAATTACAGTCCAGCTAATAAATCTATTTTATTTTGTTATATTTACAATGAAATACAGCAATTACAAGCCAGTCAAAAAATATATTTTATATAATTCTAAATCATACTATTTATTATTTGCTCCCGTACATTTTTTTCTGTGTCTTTTGCTTGCCAATAAAAAGTCAGCCCAAAATAGAGAAAATAACCAATTTGTTTTGTGAAATTCCTTTTCAACGTTTGCATTGTTTTTATCTAAAAAGCCTAAACCAAAAAATACTGACACAAATTCTATAAATTACTTAAATCAACCATTTATAATGAATAATTCAGAGTGCGGCTGTGAGATGTGTGAGCGAAGGACTGCCAGCCACAATAACAAATATTCGCATGGAATTTATACGAAACGGCTAATTCAAACCCGCCTCCACATCCCACAGACACACAAGGTTGGCTTTAAAAATCAATTAATGTTTCAGATCGGTTCGAAAACCGCAATCCAATAAAATACAATGGCAATTGCAATGCAATTGTTGAAAGTTACGGCAAAAATGTGATTTAATGCGAACGATAACCACCGACCTCGATAGGACGAGGAGGCGAGAGAGAGAGAGAGAACATGGCCTCGGCGGGCGGCCAGAAATCAATTAACCGGAAGAACAAAGGTGAGCTCTGATTTGAAGATAAGCCACAGCACAGTAATTAATTAAAGCAAAACTGTACTACATAGTGTTTAATCAAAATGCCAACAATTGTATTTATGAACAGCAGCGGGGAAGCAAGTCGAAGATTGCAGTTGTGAAATCTATGTTGTTCTAAATTCGATAGTGTTGGCAGGCCAATCGATATTATCGATTGTTGTCATAATTTATAGTTTTACTGGGTGGGGTAAAAGCTTGTTGAGGTATCTTATGTCTTTAATTAAATTTCTATAGTATTTTAAAAAATTTCTAAAGGTCAAGCAATATGTTTACATTTTTAATTCCTTTGGAAAATACATTTCATTTCATATATTCTTCAGTTTTTGGTTAAAAAAATCAATTAAAATTCTATGTAAAATCTATAACAAACCGATAGTTTCGTTTTTAGCCATAACAAATATTTGTAAGTTTAGGCCACACTTTTTCCCAACACTAGTTTTCGGTTAATTGTGGCTGGAAGCTGTCAAGCTGGGAGTTGGCAGTCGGGACTTTAGAGCTGGGAGCTGCAAGTTGGATAATCAATTTGCGGTCACATAAACATGCATCAATGTCGCCGTTCTGTTTGTTCTGTTTGGTTCTGGGCTCCGGCAATCCTGGCAGACTGACAGCCATGGAATGCCCCGACTGCTGCTGCTGCTGCTGCTTATTTCTGGTAAGATAAGAGCTCTGTAGATTTCAGATTTCAGCCAGCGATCGCTTGGACAAGCCCGGCTACAAGCGCCAATTAGAAAGAGCTGGAAAAATATTTCACTCATTTTCGTTTGTCAACGGGGCAGCAGCGGAGTATAGCTCCGGCGACTGGTTCCCGATACCCCGACTACTCCAACCCCAACCCCAACTCCGGGCCATCCGTGCTCGGTGCCCATGTTCCAATGTTCTCTGATTACAGGCCAGAAGATGTCTGTGTGTTGCACCACCAGATCATAGATAATAATATTAAATTGGTTAAATGCCGTCTTGGATTACCCGAACCAGACATGGGCATACCATTCTGTTCCGACTGCGACTCCGATTCCTGGACAGGCGACGACCACCCCGGGTGAGGGGTATTCCCCAGTTAACTGCATTTCGGAGCTCTTTCCCTCTCTCTATGCATATTGATATTATATTTTTTAATGGGGAAATGAGGAAAGGAAATCAAGATGGTTTCGGGTCGGTAATTAATACCCAAAGTTCAAAATGTTTGGTCTGACTAAACCGGGCGATAAGTAATCGATTTCGTTGGCCTGCCCTGACATTATTGAATTACCTGACGACATTTGATTAATTTGCATACGACAACAAACTCGTGATCTAAATTATTTCTAGCTTTGCCAAGAGACACAGAGCACCAGAGACAGAAAGAGAGATCCGTTCTATCCTTCAGCCCAGGCCGGTTCTGCCTTTTATGGCCATTGCAATCGTAGTAGGATGTTAAATGTTTTGGTTTTCGGTTTTCCCGGATTTCGGGATCTGTGTGGCGTGATTGAAGTAAAAGGGCATGTTTTCCCCGCCGATGACAAGGCGCCCGCCTAATGAGCTACCATAATTCAATGCCTCAGAACGACCCAAATTTGAATGCCGCCGTTTGTTGGGAACAAAAAATTTGTGGAGGACTTTACCCCACCAGCACCACCACCACCACTCCTCCCGACCTGCCAATAATATAGAGGATAAATTTCACCAGGAAATCTGTGAACAATGGCAGCGCGATTTTATTGTTTTATTTGATTGTCCGAGATCATGAACTTGCTCTCCGGTCGGTGGTCCTCCTCGCCACAGAGCCAGAGCCAGCAGCCTTTGTCTTCCGATCAACTTTGGTAGCACAAATCAATACAAAAAATGAGATTTTAAATGGCCATAATAATGTGCAACAATATTTGGTGACACAAATTCGGGTTTCTCCCTAATTTTTTTTTTGTGGTAGCGAACTTTGGGTTAACTTTTGTGGTTCATATTATAACGGTTTCTCGCTTGGTAGGTGGTGCAGTCTAAAAAATTGAAAAGTTAATAGAATTAGGTAGATTTTAAAATATTTTAAAATACTAGGAAGCACTTATCAGCTTAACATATTTTTTCTAGGAGTTTTTATTGGTTTATTAAGTTAATAGTAATTTATTTTGCTTATAACATTTTCTTATTTTATGTCTAATATTGCTATTGATTAGTATTTATTTATGGTTAAATTTTTTCA
>JAEIIL010025533.1:0-11325 GCA_018905715.1 Drosophila lini | reverse complement strand
AAAAAGGAAAATATCTTTTCTGAAGCTATATAAAAATAGCTTAAATATAATTCAAATTTATTTCTTAAGCACCAATACATTTTCTGAATATTTATTTTACTTAATTACATATATTTGAATACCTAGAAAAATCTCCGCTCACGAGTTTGAGCGCGGCGGCCTGCTGAAGCCCATAGTGAACACAATCGACGGCACGCCCACCTTCCTGAGCATCGGACTGTCGCCGCTGGACAATGGCGGCGTGGGCGGCAGCTGCGGCAATCTCCAGAATGTGGGAGGCGTCGTGGCCGGACAGTATCAGTACCACCATCCGCAGCACCTCCACCACCAGCAGCACAGTCACTACCAGGCGGGCGGTGCGGTGGGCAGCTCAAGTGGCGGCGCGGTAGGAGCCACTACACCTGGATTGGGTGGCAACAGCAGCGGGGTAACGGCGGGCTCGACGGCTGGGAACGGTCATCAATATCAATATTATCATTGCCACCAGCGACCGCAGCGTTTGTCGCGGAACGAGCTGAAGCAACTGGACGAGAAGGAGTTGATTTTCGAATTGGTGAGTAAAAGGGGAGAATTCTTCTTCCTAAAATACTTTTTTATAATATTTTATTGAAGTATTTAGAAGAAAAGAGGGAATTTTCTGGTCTTAGAAAATTTTTTTTTATTTAATAAGAATTTTTCTTTGTGAAATACCTTTCCAAAATTTATTTCTGAAGTGTTTAAAAATACTTTATCCAATTGAGAGTTAACATTTCATATTCATATACAAAATATATATCTAATGACAAAGTAAGTCTCAGAAAGAAGTAAAACTCCTCTAGAACGACCCAACTATTAGTTATTAAATTGATTTCTTCTGCGAATCTCGATCTATTTGTTGAGTTCCGCAAACGTGTTTCTCCGTTTGTTGGCCCTGTATTTGTTGGCTTTGTTGTCGGCACCTCATTGACGTTGCTATCGGGCAAACAACACACACTCGAAAGACGTCATTCATATAGTCTCCGGTAGTGTCTAGTGTTTCCCCCAACTAAGTTGCAGAAAATTGCAAAAATTGCTTATCAGTCGTGTAAATAATTGAACACTGTTTATCGTCTGGGTCTCGGCTTTCTCTCTGTCTTACAGGTAAAGGATATCTGCAATGAGCTCGAGGTGCGCACCCTGTGCCACAAGATCCTCCAGAATGTGTCCATCCTGCTGAATGCCGATCGTGGCTCGCTGTTCCTGGTCCAAGGACGTTGCAATGGCCCCGATGGACTCAAAAAGTAAGTGGGAAAATAATATAAGGAATGTGTTGACTCTTTTTGTTTTTATGGAGAGTCATGAGTTATCTTTATGTCGTGATTTTGGCCTTAAAAGAGGTATCTTAATAATACTAAATGCCAGAGAATGTTTTAGGGGCAGTGTCGTTTTCTGATGATTTGCATTTTTAGTTAGCCAAGTTGTTTACTAGGTTCTTTGAGATTATTTTAGGCAGTAAAAAAGCATAAGGGAAATGGTAAATAATTTTACAAAAAAAAAAAAAGAGAATATATATATACTTTACTTAATTAATATTTTTAAAGAATCCCTTTTATCTCTTAGGTTAATTTTATATTAAAAATTAAATATGTAAAAAGTTCTTCAACACAAGCTAAGGCTCTCCTTTCTTTGTTTATAAATAGAAGCATAATGCAGACAGACGCATTTATCATAAATCAGACAGATTCTATTAGTCCAAAATGGACCCCTATTCTCGATGTAAACTTGGCTCCAATGTATATAGAGCAATCAGCCAAGTTTGCTGCTGCTCGTGCACTATTTTCAACAATTTGTTGATGACTTCATTTAGCTGCATTTTCGTGGACATTGTGGATACGCTCTCTCTCACGCGACTTCAACTTTGTCTTGGCAACATTTTTATGGCATTTATTTTTGGCATTTTATGAGGGCACACTGCGTAGATGAGGATGCACTGGCTCTGCCACTGGCTCCTTCATAAATGCCATAACCCCGGAACGGAACGGAACCTGGAGGGGTCGGCATGTCGGCCATTTTGTATGCATCGTATGACGGCATTCTGCTGCCAACGCTAATTGCAATTGTCTGCACACGCACTCGCCAAATGCATACTATTCGGTAGAAACTTTTAAAGCCATAGCAAAAAATGGCAAAAAAGGGGAAAAATACCCAGGAAATGGAGCCAAGACACTGAAAAATAAATGGATCTTAGATGGTAATCAAAAAAGACAAAGAAGAAGTACGGAGCAAAGGTTAGGAAAGGAAAAAAGAACTTAGTAAATTAAGGAATTATTACTATATTTAATATGGAAGTTGGAATGGAATTTATTTGATATTTAAGATAGCTTAAATATTTCAAACTTGAACTCCTTTTTAGTAGCAACATATTTTTTTAATTTTGAATTGTTTTCGTGTTTATATTGGCTCTAAAAATAAACTTTATTTTATTCTCTAATATACATGCAAATATTAATATTAATATACCTATTATATTCTATATACATTTTGGGAATATAAGTTGTGAATTATTAAACAAGAATATTATTAATGGACCTATAAATAAATTAAAAAGAAAGTGTTTATAAATAGACACCTTTAAACACATTTGCGCCCTTAAATAATATATGGGAAAGCAAATCATAGCTTAATTTTGTTTTTTTTTTCTATTAATTTATTTACATTAATTTGCTGGATGTTTAATAAATAGAACCCCTAGGTACCTCCCCTTTCCCTCAGTGAAGTGCAGAAAAAGTTGGCATTGTGTCCGATGACAATAGACGATAGTTGCCGATGCCGCCGCCGCCTGTGCAACACAATTTATAATTTTCAACTTTGGACTCCTTTCTCATTCCTTTCTCGTTCATTTGTCCATCCCCATTGCAGATGCCTCGTCTCGAAGCTGTTCGACGTGTGCCCCCGGAGCACCGTGGAGGAGATGGAGCAGCAGGAGGAGGTCCGCGTGGCCTGGGGCACCGGCATCGCCGGCCATGTGGCGGAGAGCGGGGAGCCCGTCAACATACCAGATGCTTACCAGGTCAGTACCAGTAGTAGTTGTAGTATCTTTCGGAAATTTGACAAATTTGAATGCCAACTGGGTCATAAATCAACCTCAGTCGGGGGAGTTGCAGATGTGTAGGTGAGATATATGTAGTGGCAGGGTGGAAATGGGGGGCTTTTCATTCGATTGCAAGATTTATGGCAATGTGTGTGCGGCTGCTGCTGCTGCTCTTTAAGTTTTCAATATTGCTCAGTGAACTCGGAACAGAAGCGGCATCAGCAGCACTTTTCACATTTTCCCGCTGCTCCCCACAAACACAGCTTTTTTTTCGGCAGTTTTTCTTTCGGCCTGTCTGCCAATTGGAGCGTAATTAATCTTGCGCCAAGACAAGGCCGTGTTAGCCATGTTATATCACCAAGATATGGAGTCCCAATGCTTTTATTTCCTCTGCTCCTGCTACTTTTTTTTTGTGGTTTTGGCATGGCTTTAAGCTGTTTGGTTAACGATAACAATTGCTGCGACTTCAATTGCAGAGAGAGGAAAGTTTTTAAGGTTTTAAATTAGGAGCAGTTGTTACTTAGAAAGGAAGAGTTATTTTATTTATGTGAAATTATATATTTTAATTTAGAGTCGAAGATTTTAGTAAAAAAAAATTTTAACTTTGCCATCAAAATTGATGAAATCGATCACGATATGCGCGACACTCTTGGTATTGATTTGTGCTTAAAAATATTATCTAAATTATATAGAAATTCTTATAATTTTTTTCCTCAGTGCTATAATGTTTTCCCAAGAAATACTAAGCCGTAGATGTACATAGATAAGGCCCGCTGGCAAATACGTGACGCACAGACAGACAGACAGATAGATCGCTCTCAGCCGCAGATCTCCTGATTGTTGGCACAATTAATCAAGGCCCCAATTTGACACTTGCCGGTACCAGACAGCGGGACCATTTCGAGCGACCAAGATAACTCCGTGTGCCGGGCTATAGACGACGATTCGTGGTGCGAATGAGTCGCATTTTGGTTAGACAGTTACGCTCGAGTGCAGATCTTTCGGTCAATCCCAGTGGACTTTTGACTCGGCTAAGTAGCTGGCCAAACACACACCGGAGATCTCGGGAGGCGTCTGTGGAGCTAACTGATAACCTGCCCCTTAGAAAAATGGGTTGGGTGAAATGTATGCCGAGTCTGTGACTAAAATAGAACTGGGAAAAGGAGGAAGTTTTCGCCGTAAATAATTATCTGTGGGGGAGAGAGAGGTAGATAACCCCCGGCCAATGTTGGCCTAAATAGATATCAGTAGAGCTGGGAATATAGTTTGTTTATTATTTTATAGAGCCATTAAGTGCAGTAAAAATCAATAATAGTGAATAAGTTATGCTTCCCACTAAGATTCTCTAGGCTTACATCATTTCACTGTACAATATGACGAAGAAATTAACCCTCTCCTTCGGCAGCCTGTGGTTATTTAGGTAGATAATTGCATTTCCTTAATCAATCACTCATCGTTGAGCAAGCCACGAATCCGAGCACGAATTAATTTAATTTTCCCCTCCCATTTCCCCCGCAGGATGAGCGCTTCAATTGTGAAATTGATTCGTTGACCGGCTATCGGACGAAGGCCCTCCTGTGCATGCCCATCAAGGACTCGTCCGGGGATGTGATTGGCGTGGCGCAGGTCATCAACAAAATGAATGGCGAGTGCTTCTCCGAAATCGATGAAAAGGTGAGTGTGGGGCAGGCTGGAGCTCGGGAGGGGATCGCATGACGTGGCTGGTTGGATTCTTTTGTTCCGAATAAAGCTGAAGCAGCAGCAGCAGCAGCAGCAGCAGCAGAGGCAGCCTTTGGCAAATTGCATTCATTATTCAACAAAGGGGAGGGAGAGTCTTTCTCTTGTTAAGAAGGCTTAGCAGAATGTCAGGCAAAATGCCATCAGGGATTATCCCCCCCGGCACACATGTGTGCGCAGTGTATGTCATAATTTTGTGGCATTTTTCCAGCTCTCTATTATGAAATGCTAATCCTCTCCTCCATCTTTGTGTCTCCCCGTAATCACCCAGGTCTTTGCCTCGTATCTGCAGTTCTGCGGCATTGGACTGCGGAATGCGCAGCTGTACGAGAAATCTCAACTGGAAATCAAGCGGAACCAGGTCCTGCTCGACCTGGCCCGCATGATCTTCGAGGAGCAGAGCACCATCGAGCACATGGTCTTCCGCATCCTCACCCACATGCAGAGTCTCATCCAGTGCCAGCGCGTCCAGATCCTGCTGGTCCACGAGGCGGACAAGGGCAGCTTCTCGCGGGTCTTTGACTTCGAGGCGAACGACCTGAGCGAGGAGGAGGCCACCTCCAGAACGAGTCCGTACGAGTCCCGCTTTCCCATAAACATCGGCATCACCGGCCACGTGGCCACCACGGGGGAAACGGTGAATGTTCCCAATGCCTACGAGGACGATCGCTTCGACGCGAGCGTGGACGAGAGCTCCTGCTTTAAGCACCGCTCCATCCTGTGCATGGCCATCAAGAACTCGCTGGGCCAGATCATCGGAGTCATCCAGCTGATCAACAAGTTCAACGAGTTGGTAGGTATTCCTAAATAATTCCCAAATATTTTAAAGTATAATTTCTCAACCATTTCCCCCAGGACTTTACCAAGAACGACGAGAACTTTGTGGAGGCATTCGCCATCTTCTGCGGCATGGGCATCCACAACACGCACATGTACGAGAAGGCCATTGTGGCGATGGCCAAGCAGAGCGTCACCCTGGAGGTGCTCAGCTACCATGCATCCGCCACCATGGACGAGGCACACCGGTTGCGGGTGAGTACCGAGTCCCCCCCGTGTCCAGATTAAATTGCCCTCCCGGGTGCCGTTCGCTGCGGAGGAGGCCAGTGAAATGCTTAATTTTATTTGCACTCACTTAATTTGCCAGAGGCCAAGAGGTTGTCTGCCATAAATTAATGTGTCCTGGCGGAGGAGACGCCACGTCCACTTGGACTTCCCTGTTGCATTGTCTGCCCTGGCTTCATGCTTTTTATTCCCGCACTGCTTCTGTGTGACAGTTACAGAAACAGCAGCAGCAACAAGCTGTCAGCCCTTAGAGCACCCCCAGTCACCTCCCTCCTGCTGGGCCAACGTGTTGACAGTTGTAATTAGTTTGTTCGCACAAAAGTATGACAAAAAGGGAAACTTTTCTACTTGAGGAAAGTAGGGGAATCGTGGGACTCGGCCGGACACTCGCTCTGTAATTATGCTGGGAAAATTATGACCGCCTGTCGGGTTGTCAGCCAGACAAAGATGTTGGGTTATTAATTTTAATTAAAATTATCCCGCACTAGGCTTTGCTTCAGCAGGCAGAGTGCGAGGCACGCAATGTCGAGGGTAAACCCTTTTTTCCATCTGAAAATTTTTGATAAACTTCTCAGCTTTGGGGGCTAATATAACGCCATTAACGTTCGTTGACAGCAAACAGATGAAGGTTTAGTTGAGGGAGTTTTGTATCCTTTTCTTTTTAATTTTCAATTCATTTGGAACACGTGCGGGTTTTTTTGTTAAGAGATGAACACTGACTTACAGACTTTCTTCAGTAAAAAGAATTTACTTATTAGGACAAAAAGGATAAGACATTAACAATATTATTATCTTACCATAATTAGTATTTAATGAGCTCTTTCTTTATTTTATTTATAGCGCCTACGAGTACCTTCAGCTGTCCACTTCCGTTTGCACGACTTCAAGTTCGATGACATCCATTTCGAGGATGATGATACACTAAAGGTATGCTTGTATATTCACAAAAATATTTAAATAATATTTAATATGTTTGAAGAATAATAAAATAATATTTTAATAATATTAAATATGCTCGAAGAATAATATTTAAATATTTATTAAATATTTTTAAACATCTTTTTTAGGCCTGCCTGCGCATGTTCCTGGATCTGGACTTTGTGGAACGATTTCACATCGACTACGAAGTCCTGTGCCGCTGGCTGCTGAGTGTCAAGAAGAACTATCGCAATGTCACCTACCACAACTGGCGCCATGCCTTCAATGTGGCCCAAATGATGTTTGCCATTCTAACAGTGAGTGATCCGTACATATTTCCATTTTAGAATGCAATATTTTTTATCATTTTGTGTAATGTCCACTAAAGACCACGCAATGGTGGAAGATCTTTGGGGAAATCGAATGCCTGGCTTTGATTATAGGCTGCCTCTGCCATGATCTCGACCATCGAGGGACCAACAACTCCTTCCAAATCAAGTGGGTTTAAATAATTTATAATTTATAACTTATATATATTTCATAAACATGAATTTTTCAGAGCCTCGTCGCCCTTGGCGCAGCTTTACTCCACCTCCACCATGGAGCATCACCACTTTGATCAGTGCCTGATGATCTTGAATAGCCCTGGCAACCAGATACTGGCCAATCTGTCCTCCGATGACTATTGCCGGGTCATCAGGGTATTGGAAGATGCCATCTTGTCCACCGATTTGGCGGTGTACTTCAAGTGAGTTTTATTTATAATATTTTAATATTTTTATTTCATTTTATATTTATAATATTTTATATTTATTATATTTTAAATATATATATATATTAATTTTTTTAATTTTTTTTTTTATATTTATATTATATTTTATATTTATTATACTCTAAATATTTTCCCAAAGGAAACGGGGTCCCTTCCTAGAGAGCGTTCAGCAGCCGGCCAGCCACTGGGTGGCCGAGGAGCCACGCGCCTTGCTGCGGGCCATGAGCATGACTGTCTGTGATTTGTCGGCCATAACCAAGCCGTGGGAGATCGAGAAGCGGGTGGCCGACCTGGTCAGCTCCGAGTTCTTCGAGCAGGGCGACATGGAGAAGCAGGAGCTCAACATAACTCCTATTGTAAGTGGCAGGAATCCCTATAAAATATCAGCAATTTAATATATATTATTTACCTTTTAAAAGGACATCATGAATCGCGAGAAGGAGGATGAGCTGCCAATGATGCAAGTGAACTTCATTGACTCCATTTGCTTGCCCATCTATGAGGTGGGTTTTTGAGTATTTCCCATTGAAAGTGTGATTGCAATGGTCTCTCTTTTACCCTTTCCAGGCCTTTGCCACTCTCTCTGACAAGCTGGAGCCGCTGGTCGAGGGCGTGCGCGATAACCGTGGCCATTGGATCGACTTGGCCGATGTTGTGAAAACCAAAACTAGTCAGGAACAAGAACAGCAGCAGCAGCAAATTGTGATATCGAACGGTGACTGCAGGGCGATGACGAGTGATGAGGATGTGGCCGAAGCGCCCGAGGCGGAGGCTCCCGAGAATGCCGAGCAAGCAAGCGTAAATGGCAACAGCAACTTGGCCAACAGCAGCAGCTCTACTAATAACCACATTGCCGTCGCTTCTCATCCCACCAGCACCCAGCCCAGTGAGCGCGATGATGTTGATGATGATGCGGAGCAGCAGCAGCAGAACGGACTCGAGGTGGCCTCCCTTTGCAGCTCCTCACATTCCTCGAGCTGCTCCTCCTCCACCGCCTCCAGCCGACTGTCCACGCCGCCGCCCACTGGCGAGGACGACAGCACTCCAGTGTCGCCCTCAAAGACGCTGCAGGCCAAGCTGGTGGTGAACGCCCTGCAGCGCCAAGCCTCCAACCCGGCCTCGGCTCAGAAGCAGCGCTGCAAGAGCTGCGACCACTCGCGGAGTGGCCTGCAAGTGAGGAAGACCAGCTCGCTGAGGGGCGCCCAGGAACTGGAGGTGGACAGCAAGAATGGAACTGGTGGCATCCTCTGCAAGAGCACGCCCGTGATCAACCACCATCAGCATCAGCATAGTCATAGTCACAGCCACAGCCACTCGCATCATCATCATCATCACTCGCATAACATGGGGATCGGGATTGGCAGCGCCAGCATCGGCGGCAGCGGGCTCATCAGCCTGGCCACGCCGCTGCTGGCGACGGACAGTGATAGGATACCAAAAATTGTGGGCAAACTTGGAAATCTCGATGGAATGCCGACCTTTGCCAACGGAGGAGGAGGAGGTCAGAACGGGCTGCCCTTTGGCGGCGGCTACCAGCACCAGCATCAGCACCACCACCATCACCATCACCACCATCATCTGCTGGCTCGTCGTCACTCGGAGACCAATAGCAATGGGCCCTCGGCCACGGTAGTGGCGGCCGACAAATAAATACATCCCAAAATCTGATGTGGGCAGGCCCTTAAAGCAAGCAGTTGCAAAGGATAAAGCAAGGCAGCTGAGAAAGTGTTTTCAAAGCTCGAATAGTTACTGAAAAACAGTTCTGAGGCCAGGACCCCATCAGCATATCTTCAATATATGTACATATAGTTATATCCACCCCACACACACCACAATACACACTCTAAACTCTCATCTTGTATATAAAAAACACGTACTTGGAGCAACAGTATCTATCGAACAGTGGGATAGCCTACAACTAAAACTAAATAGAAAGATTCCTATAAACGTTATGTAAATCGTATAT
The DNA here is from genome assembly GCA_018905715.1 of Drosophila lini. Taxonomy (NCBI): domain Eukaryota; kingdom Metazoa; phylum Arthropoda; class Insecta; order Diptera; family Drosophilidae; genus Drosophila; species Drosophila lini. The sequence goes on along the minus strand of JAEIIL010025533.1, from coordinate 1,821 downwards.
CGTAAATCGTAATTCGTATATCGTAATCCTTGATCTGTGTGTGTCTGTATTGTATAACTTCAATTTTAGTCCTAATCATAAACGATAGACGATAAGGCAAAGAAGTCAAATTCTCTAGATATTTAAGCATGCAGGTAGAAGGGAAAGAATTGTACCAAAAATGGCAGAGTCGTGTCGTTTGTCTTCGAAAGGATTACAGCAAGGATAAAAAAGTATTGCAAGGATGGAGAGTGTGCATATGCGACGGAAGTACGAGTATAGCACATACTGTTTAACTTTAGTCGTTAGTTGAATTATCTCTATGGGTACCAAAAGTCTAACTTTAGTAGCATTAACCAACCGCTTAGTGATGATGTTTAACCGAAAGCGATCGCAAGCCTAGATCATAGTAATCACAACAACCTTAATACGAAAACAAACACTAAGCGCTTTGAAAATTCCCCCTCCCGGCGCTCTTTTCGAATTTAAATATTTGTAATAATAGTGTTTATTCGACAGTAAAAAGCGTATTTGTATTCAAACAATAAATGTGTACTCGATGGCCTCCTGGCCTGGCCTGATGCATGCACACAATATATAGGCAGACCCCAGAGCATCGTTCGGGCAAGGATCAGCAGCACGTCAAACGTTCTGTGTGCTCGTACACGTATTCGTCGGATACCGCACTAAATATATATAAATACAATACAATAATAATCCTTCTTTTAGATTAAATTGTATTTTGTGAGTTTTGTTATTTATTGTCGGCATTATATTCTATAGAGAAGAACTTATCGAAAATACACAAAATATTTGCTGTAAAAGGACCACGTTCGCAACTAAGCATTAAAAGCATTAAAAAAAGTTCAGTAAAAATTAATAACCCACCCAATAACCCACTATCCCGATATGAGAAACGCTCATTTATTTAAATGGTATTGTTTATTAGGCATACACTAATCGATATGCATTAATCGTACAGTGATATGTTTAGTGGTAATATAGCTCGACGCACACTGGGAATTATTAGTGGAATGGACTCGCTTAGGCTACACTTTACAAAGGCTTATGGAAAACCTAAAACAGAATTCAACTAGGCGGCGATTGCTGACGCCTGATGGTGACAGGGCCGAGTGTTGAGTTTCGAGTTTCGACCGAGAGCTCTATAGATATCGATCGTGCATTGGACAAGTCTTAAGGTAAGCATCAAGGATCTAAGAAACGTAGGTACATCTTGTTTATAATCGCTTCTGCTGGCTCCTCCGTGGGTTATAGCCTTATTTCTGCTCCGTTTAGAGGGAGGCGATGAAGGGTGTCAAGTCGGGGAACTTGAAGAGGTTCTGGTTGCGGGACCGGGTCACGCGGGGCTGGGCCTGGCCCTGGCGCTGCTGGGGATTAAAGCCGCTGGCCTGCTGGCCGGTCAGGTAGATGCCGCACTGCGAGTTGCAGACCTCGTCGCGCAGGATCGCCTCCTTGGGCCACTGGCGGATCAGCTGGCCGCAGTCGGTGATACGCAGCGAGGCGCACTGTGCCTGTGTTAAAAGAATGGAACACACGGTAATTTAGTCTTCAGAAAAAAAAAAAAAAAAAAAAACATTTTTAAATCGTATAAAATAACAATATTTTATTTTATTATATTTTTAACTTTGTGCTTTTTCCAATCGGAACAAAGCTTCACATAAAAATGTAAACAGAGCGGATCCTGCTCCAGAGAGCGAGAGAGTGGGAACTGGCTCTCACTCTCTCGCAGCCTCCAGCTTTCCGTCGTCTACCAGCATCCGCCATTCCATTTTTCGCTAAACTCTGTTACTCTCTGGAAATTCCATAAGCAAAACCCTGTTA
>JAEIIL010025531.1:0-11812 GCA_018905715.1 Drosophila lini | reverse complement strand
TATTCTAGTTGTTACATTTAATTTATAATTTCTACAAATATATTTTTAAATTAAAATTGTTTCCAAAAAGATTTGCAGATAAACTATTATTTAACTAGTAATTTTATATACATAAAAATATTTTTCTATATTGAAGAAAAATCGCTGTAAAACTAAGAAAATAATTAAGAAAGTGTTTATGAATTTAAGGCAAAGCAGGATAAAATTTAGGATTTTTCCAGGCCGCTCAAATTGATAAAGAATTTAAGTCGCATTGCCAAATTGGCCATTTCACATCGGAATTCAGTGCTGTCTTTTATCAGGCCATCCGATTTTGATTTCAATTTCAGTTTTTAATTCGATTTCCCAATTTTCCCCTTCATCTCCAATGGGAGCTGCCACTTCTGCGGCGGTGTTTCTCGTGTCTTGTTTGCCTCTATTTGTTTTTTGTGCCACATGTTGTTGTGTCGGGGGCATCGTACAAGATTAATTGAGTTCATATATATATATATATATATATATTTATATAAATACTGGGCTGTCTGTTTTTGTGGTTTTTATAATTCACCGAGTGAGATTCATTCGCTTGTGGAATTTTAATTGAAGCTTTTTTGGCGACGCCGAAGGTCGCGATTTGTATTTCGGGGGATTCTCCGAATCGAATTGGATACGCCTGTGCATATGGTCACTGTGGCATAGTAGTGTCTTCTTTGATGTCTGCATTTCCCGCCCATTTTCCCCGAGTCTTTACGTTACAACAGAAAATGCAGCACTTGGTCAGTGGAGGAGTAGAAGAGTTTCTTGCGTTTCCTCCTGACACCTTTGATGTGGGATCCGAGCACACAGTAAAAATTAAGGAACAAAAATGAAAGAAACCGGGGAAATGTTTAAATTTTAAATTACATTTCTTGAATTTTCTTTTTTTTTTAACAATCTCTCCTCTTGTTCTTTCTTTTCGCAGTTGACCGCGCCATGAGCCCGGCGCAATCGGAGGACTCTGGACTGGCCCCGGAAAGGGGCACCACCTACGCCACCATCACCCTGCCACGGAATGCCCTGCATCTGGCCATCACATTTGCAGGTGAGAGAGCGACAGGGCGCTACTAGATATTTCCTCCACTAATGCATCTCGAGTGGAGGGGTTGTGTGGGTAAGCCGATATCTTCATGCTGGTCCCAGGGCAAGGAAGAGATTTAACGAGCTCTTTGGCTGCCCCGACAGCTGTCACTATGAATCAGTAGCAATCGGTCTATATATAAGCATATATGAATCAGATTTGGGTGTAATTTTGTTGGATACAAATTGGGCTAACCCCGCAGCGGATCAATCAGAAAACTCAATTGATGGCGGGCGATATTTATGCGGGTTGATTGATCCCTTACTTGAATTGGTAATTAAGTAGTTCTAGGAAATATATTATATATATTATTATTTTTTAAGCCCATAAAAAAGAGCTCAAGTACGCTGCAGGTCTTGTTTAATTTTTAAACAATTTTCGTAATATTTTAAAGAGTGCTCCAGAAATTACTAGCAGTTTTAAATCCATTTAAACTAGTCTCTAAAATTTTAATTTAATTAAATTGAAACTTAAATATATTTGAAATTGTATATGACACACTTTTAGACACATTTTTCAAGGGTTTTGAATATTCCCAGTTATTTCTTAAGCACTTTGAAATACAGAAAACTAGAATTTCTTTTCCAAAAAGAGAAATCAAAGCTTCTTAAGTCCAATCTACATTTATGGAATTAATTTTTTGGGGTAAAGCACTAATTTCTTGGGCTAAACATTGATTTATGGTTATGTCGATGGGGTCGGGTCCATGATGGCCGACTGCTGGCTGCTGGCTGCCCTCTCTGATGGCTTTAGCATTTTTTGGGGGTGGTTTCCCTGCAAAATAATACATACGTTACATATATGTAAATATGTTGAAGCCAAAGCTATATACCGCCGATCGCCAGACAATGTGGGCCGGTCTCCGGAATCATTCGATTTGAATGGGGAACGGGTCTCTGTCGCCGTCGATAATGCTCGTCGCTGCTACCCGGCTACGTCTCCGTCTCTGATTCCGTCTCCGTCTCTGATTCCGTCTGTATTTTGTAGTCTCCGTCTGCTGTTGTCGCTGCCAAAATAAATCATCGTTCCAATCTAGAGAGAAGCCCACCCCCAGAAGGCGGGACGGGGACCGATGCCAGACATAATAATGAGTATGTAGTACCACGTAGGCGCACCACACAAGAGGTCAAGTTTTTAGTTACCAGGAAGCAAAAGGAGCCTTGAATATTCAAGGAATTTCATGATTATAATATTGATCAAGATATAAAAAGTGAAAGATACAAAGATATCTTGAATTTTTTTTTTTTTTAATTTATTTATAACAATATAAATTTCCGTACGCGGAAAGTAAACCTTTAATTTCCTTAACTTGAAACCTGTTTTTGTATTTATTTACAACCTTAAGACTTGATCCAGATTTTAGGTTTCTGTAATAATATAAATTAAACCCTTTTACCTTTCATTTTGACTTAAATTCTTTTGTTTTTATAATTTATTTACAACCTTAAACTCAGCTTGAAACCTTCTTTCTATATTCTTAAGGCTTTTCTTTTTATTTATTAATAATTATATAAAACCTTAGGACTCATTTACTTAATTTCTTTTAAATAATTTAGTGCAAAGTTAATCTAACAACTTCCCTATTCCCTTGACCCCTGCTGTCTGGTGTGACGGATTTCGTCTGAATCAGAATATAAAGTCCAACCACTCGCATTTTGATTTGGATTTTGTACTCTTGACTAATCTTTGGCAATTTATGTGGTGTGAAGTCCAGGCGAGGGGTCACTGTTTCCAGCGGGGGAGGGCTTAACCCTTAACCCTAACCCTCCAAGGGTTTTCCCGCTCTCGACTGATGCAATTCCCGACCCCCCATCATCAGCATTTTCCCTTTCCAGGGGGAAGGAGGAAAATAGAGTCTAGCTATGTGTTGTCATAAAGCGTCGCGACGTGTCGGTTTCTCCCCATCATTTTCCTACTATTTTCTTAGCTTTTCTTTTTATTTTTTTGGCGGCTAGTTTTTCTGTTATTTTTTTTTGGCAATTCGCCAGTTGCGCTCTCATTGCGACTGGCCCCAAACTACTGTCCGTCGCCGCTTTTTTTTTTTTTTTACCCGATTTCTTTATTTACGCGCTGTTGTTTTCCTCTTACCCCCTTGACTTTTCTGCAATTTCCTATGATTTCCCCACCCGATTTCCCCTTGATTTCCCTCCGAATTTACTGCGTTGGCTGACGAGTCGCTGACAGAGTAGCTGGCAAAGGAAATCCAAATGGAAAAACGGGGGGCAAACACTGTATAGCACCGTCCAGGAGGAGCTTTAATTAATTCCGAGAGGTTGGAAAAGGAAGAAAAGCATATATAATATGATATATCTGTATTTGTACTCCTCGTAGAACGCAACGACCTATCGTATCCGCCGGTGGTGGGTGCTTTGAGTCCCGTGGGCCATGCGGCGGACTTCCTGGCGCCCGGCGATCGCCTCCATCAGATCGACGGCATCTCCACAATTGGCCTCAGCAACCAGAAGGTAATGAATATGCTTTGCTCTGGAGGATCAGAGTCGGGTCCCGCCATTGTGGAGATTGAATACTCGCTGCCCGAATACAGTAAGTGATATTCCATGGCCAAGCTGTACTCCTTCATCATGGCAACCCGTCTTTAGCAGTTTCCCAGAACAGCCTGTGCGTGACCTCGAAGCTGGCACAGATCACCGTGGAGCGGGAGAGCGGCTGTTTGGGTCTAACGCTGCGCGGTGGTGCCGACTACCCGCTGATTGTCACCCATGTTCGGCCCCATGGACCCGTCTACAAGACCGGACGCATCAAGCCCGGCGACCGGCTGCTGCGCGTCGATAATGTGAGTGACACCTGACACCTGACACCTCCATTTCCGCTTCCGTTTGCTGAGAAACCAACTCTCTCTCTACCATTTTAGGTCTCGCTGATAGGCAAGACCTTGGCGGAGGCCCAGCAGATCATCAAGTGCGGCGGCCATGTCTCCGGCTACACCAACCTGACCATCGAGTACGATGTCTCTGTGGTGCAGAGCGTCGAGTTCTCGATGGGGCCGCTGCTCATCGAGATCGAGCGTCCGATGAACGACAAATTGGGTTTGGTCCTTTGCAACTATACGCCCGCGGTGGCGTCCGCCTCTGGATCTGGATCGAGCACACCCCCCAGCAGTGCCCAGGAGAAGATTGAGGAGTCGGCAGGCGTCTTCATAGCCAGCATCCTGCCAGCCAGCATTGCGGATCGGTGAGGATTAGGGAACTGCCAAGGAAACCCATTCTCACGGTTACTTCTTTGCAGTTGTGGTGCCTTATCCGTTGGCGATCAGGTGCTCTCCATCGACGACACCATGATCGAGCACACCGCCTTCAGTCCCGACGAGGTGATGACCATATTGGACACCGGCACGGGTCGCGGCTACACACAGATGCAGATCATGCCCGCTCACGCGCTGGCCCGCCGCGGTGAGTCTTCGCTTGTGTCTGTGTCTACTCTAGTGCCCCAGATCCCCGCCAGCTGCTGCTACTGCAGCTCCATTTGAATTATTTTTCGGCTATCTAACGGTGGCAATCTGCGCCCCACAAGGCCAACACACAGCCAGGCTCCCGAGCGGCGCGTCGAAGGTCTGGCGTGGGCGTCACGGCTAATGAACAGTCGCGTCCGCACAGCCCGTCCACGTCCACATCCACAACCAAGACGGCGACTGAAACAATAGAGATGCCAGGCCATATATAGTAAAGTGCGAGGTGCGATTGGGCAGTTACAGAAACAAAAACAGAAACAGAAACACAGGCACATACTCTGAACAGGCACTTTAAATGCTAGTGAAACTCATGTAGAAACATTAATTATCGAGCGAGTTATAGCTAAAATCAATATATATTGTGATGCAATCTTAACAGGCAGCTTAACAGGCAGCTTAACCTTTACTTAAACCCATCTGCAATAGTTTAAACTCGAACTAGTTATAGCCAAGTCAATGTTATTCATTAATTAATTTCTCAGTTGAATTTCTCCAATTTCCACACTTAGTTTTATGTTCTGTGCTTTCCCATTTTCCCCTCTATCCACCCTCGCTGCAGCCAATCAATTGTTTTTCCCAGTTCCTCCCTCCATTTGTTAAGCAAATACGCAGCGAGGCGCACATTCCAAAGACGGAAAGCACCGAAAGAGCCGAAAAACCATAGCAAGATCATTCTCCCCTCCTGACAATCAATCGAAGCCAAATCCGGATCCCAAGTGGAGGGGGAGGAGGAGGAGGAGGAGGAGGAGAGGACTGAGGTGATGCCATAAATTGTTGACTCGGCAGAGGACACGCAGCTGGGATCAGCTAAGCTGCGGATCAGTTGCCTTGGCTGTGGATGTGGACAGGCTGGAAGAGGTCTTAAAAGCTTCCATTAAGTGGAGGAAGAGAGAGGTGTGATTGAAGAGATTGTGGGGGCAGAAGCCACTCCATCAATCGGTGGAGGGGCAGCTGGAGTTCTAGAAGAAGTTCTTCCCTTTTAAGGAGCTAAATTTCCTTGCTTTATTAGTACTATTTTAATAAATTTCTAATTTCTTGTTAGTTTTTAAATAAATAAATAAATTATATATCCTGACAGGCCACACGGCTCTGGGCAGCCCCAAGTACAGCTTTAGCACCCTGGAGTCCCGCAAATCGACGGCCGGTCGCCAGCGTCAGCGTTTCGCCCGGAAGAGCTCCCTGCCTCTGGAGGGGCCCTTGTCCGGAGCCGGAGCAGCTTCAGCCGCTGCAGTAACAGCTGGAGGCACGAGCAGCATGGGTCTGGGCCTTTGCCGGGCGGAAAGCTTTCCCGTGCTCCTCGACTGCAGTCACGGGGCGGGCATTATCCTGGCAGATGCCCCAGGTAATGGCACAGGAACCGCAGGAACAGCAGCTGGCTCTGGAGCTGTGACCATAGCCAAGATCCTGGCCGACTCGGTGGCCGATCGCAGCGGCTGCATCCAGGCTGGCGATCGCATCGTGGCCATCAACAAGATGTACAGCTTAGATGCGGCGGCCATGCGGCAACTGCTGGAGGGCGGCAACGCCAACCGAAGTGGAGGAGGAGGCGGCGCACCCGCCAACTGGCTGGAGCTGGAAATCGAATTCGATATGCCGGACGCCGTGGTGCCCTCCAGCGGTGTGTTCAGCGTGAAGCTCCTGCGCGCCGGCAAGTGTGGCCTCGGCCTCAGTGTCAGCGGCTCCAGTCACGGCGGCCTGGTCATTGCGGACGTTAAGATGGGCAGTCCGGCCCATCGCAGCGGTTCCCTGCGCTCCGGCGACATCCTCCTGGCCGTGGATCAGCACCCAGTGCAGCACTTTAATGTGGACGCCCTGCTCAAGGAGGAGGGACGCGGACCGCACAGCAGCAATTCGGACTTTACCACGCTGACCATCAAGCGGGTGGTCCTGCCCGATTTCCTGCCCATGTCCAGTCCCATCTACAGCAACTGCCCCCCCGTGGGTCTGGGCCTGGGCTTGGCACCTTCTGGCGGGGATCATGACCTCTACAGCAGCGCCTATGTGAGTTCGTCTGGGAAATATGCCGACTGTGTCTCCCTCAAGTCGCGGACGCCGCAGCCGGACTACTTTCGGGTGCCCAGCATGGACGATGCCAGCCTGCAGTCTGTCCAGCTAAGACATGGACCGGGAGCGAGTTCAGGATCGGGTCAGGGTCAGAGCAATGGCTGGCCCACCAACAGTCGGTCCTTTGTGTCCCCGCCGAATACGCAGAGCCTCACCACCGAGCTGCCCGAGGAGGAGGATGAGCAGGAGCAGCTGTATCCCGGCTACGAGCTCAATCGCTATGCCAGGTGAGTGGTCAGAGGGATTTACCAGATCCCCTGAGGTTATCCCTATCCTTATCCTTATCCTCAGCGTGGACTGCACTGCCCTGCCGCCGCCTATGGAGAGCAAGGTTTATGGCTCGGCGGCCAGTTCGAGCAGCAAGAGCAGCGGCAGCAGCCTCCACCAAATCATCTTTACGGTCCGCCTGGAGCCCAAGGGGGGCCTGCTGGGCATCACCCTGGCCGGCAGCGAGGACATCACCAAGCCCATCACCATCAGTGGTCTGGTAGAAGGTGAGAAGGCCCTACTCCTCCTTGCCTAAGAAGTAATTCCACTAAGATCTCTCTACTCCATATAGGAGGCATTGCCCACAAGAATGGCCAGATCCATGTGGGGGACCAGCTGCTGGCCATTGACGAGCATTCGGTGCAGGGCATGCCGCTCTCCCATGCCACTAGCCTGCTGCAGAATCTTGGTGAGCTGGTTGACCTGAAGATCCTGCGCAGCCATGACCTTGCCAATGGTGGCGGTGGCGGAGGCGGTGGCGGAGGCAGTCATCTTCTGCCCCAGACCCAGGCCATTTACGCCAAGGTCCAGAGGCGTCCGCGCAGTCCCTCGGCCAGCAAGGAGTCCAACAACAACAATAACAGCAGTGACAATGGAAGTGGGAACACAAATGGCAATGGCAACGGCAATGGCAAGCCTCGTATCTTCCATGTGACCCTGTACAAGGACAAGGTGTACGATGACTATGGCTTCTCGGTGTCGGATGGCCTGTACGAAAGGGGTGTCTTCATCAACAGGATCCGGAGTGGTGGTCCTGCGGATATGTGCGGTCAGCTGAAGCCCTTTGATCGGATCATGCAGGTGGGTTGTCATAGCTTTTCGTACGTTTCCATATGATCTTCGATCTCATCCTTCTCCTCCTTCTCCTCTGCCAGGTAAATGAGATGAAGACGCAGGACTTTGACTGCTGCCTGACTGTTCCGCTGATTGCCGCCGCCGGTGACAAGATCGAGATGATTATGCAGCGCTCTGAGTAATCCCAGGATGTGCTGCCTTATGTTAAACTAGTTGTACGCCGAGCTTAATCCTAAGTGCCATTTCTAGCCCATAATAATTCCTGTGCCAGCTATCGGTATCAAGATATTGCGATATCAAGAGAGAGCCTTATTTTTGATTTCCCCAAAAAGATCACTGAGACCAGAGCTTATATAGAGCTTGGCCAGGATACATTTCATATGCAAAACATCGATTATTTCGAAGCAACGCTCCTGGCCAGCTCTAGCGAATATCGAAATGCGGAAAGTACAGTCTGCCATAACCAAATAATGTCCTCTTTATACTAGATCTGCCATAATTCTACTTTAATTCTATGCTAAATTTGTTTTCTAGCAAATAAATAATAATACTGAAGGTTTGTTCAAAACTAAAACAGAATCCTTTTTGCTTTCTATGGATTTTGATAAGGCTTAAAAAATATATAAAAGCGTAAAGTGAAAAGCAAAGTTTATGTGGGTTTTTTGGAAATATATAAAGGATATTTATGGTTTATCCTATACTATTTAAAATATTTACATTTTCTAAATCCTATAACCCCTTTCGATTTGTTCCTTTTCACACTTTATGGTTTATCTTATTTAAATTTTCTAATGAGCATTGACCCAGGTTTCGCTTGACCCAAATGATTGTTTTATGTGTGTCAAAACACACAAGATTAGCATGATTCCCTCTCCATAAAAAAATAGAATATATTCGAAACATTCTGTTGGGTGCCAAGTTCCCTTAGAGAACTGTAAAGTTACAAGGATTTTCTGTACTTTGTACTCGTTCGAACCAATCAAAATTAATCTGTGTAAACAATTACAATGAAGCCTCTTTGGGGGCCTGTGTTATTTCCAGCGATTGTTATTCAATTTACATATATTACGGATTGTATACTTTCTATTTTGCAACTCATAATAATCTATATATGTAACAGCACACGTAAACAGACTTCCTTCGATGCTGTAAACAAAGTATTTTGTGCGTCAGTCTGGCCACTGTCCTGCAAATAATTGAATATAATAAAATATTAAATATAAATTAAATTAAATTTGAAAACCTTGCATAAAAGAAAGCATCGTTTCCTCACTTTTTAAAACATTATTAATCAAAATAACAACTCAAAGAATATAATTTGATATCTGCTTATTGAGAAATGGTTATTATTAATTCCTAAAAATTATCAACTTAAAGTTAAACTCTTAATTTTCCCTTTAAAGCCCCGACTTTTGCAGGTCAGTGTGGGCCATGCAAGTGTGGATTTTTGAACCGGAATCGATTCTCGGAATCAAAGTTCGATGCTTATCGTTTGGAGAGAGAGGTAGACATAGAGATAGTTGGAGGAATTTGGATCTGTTGCTACCAGGAGAATCTTGACTAATGATTGCCTCTAGTTCTCCTCCAGTTTCCAGGCCAAGTGGGTGGGAGGCCCGAAGAATGTCGTAAACAAAAACAAGAATAAAGCAAAATGATAACGATGGACACCGAAAGGCCGCACCCTCTGGCTGTCTGCCGGCTGGAACCGATGATCACTTTGACGTCAATGGTCGTCGGCATTCGAGATCCTGGTGGAATCGATCGTAAACACCTTCTCCGTAATCCATAATCCGCAGTCCGGACTTTGGACGCCTCGAAAGCGAAACGGGATTCTGCGAGAGAGAGATCGCTGATAAGGCGTGCCGCGCGGGAATCGGGAAAAGGGGATCCGGGAGTGGGAATACTTACCAGACATTGACACCACCTGCCAAAGGGGGCTGCCCTGGGGATTGACACAGTTTCTAAAGGAATCTCCCCCTACCGCAGCACAGTGAGAAATAAGGGGGAATTTTCATTCAGAAAGATCAAAGGGATCATAAGGATTACAAAGATTAGAGTTAATATAAGAAGGGAGCTTTGTGGGGGTTTATTAAAAATATTTTGTGAAATAAATCGAAAGAATTGAAAATTCCTCCTTCATAAACTTATAATAACCATTAAAAAAAAAAAAACATTAAAAATCTTTTATGAATATTAATAAATAACCTTAATCGATTATTAATTGTTTTAAATTTGTTTTATATAAGTTTATTATTTAGAAAATGAATAGGAAAAAGTTTCCACTAAATTTATGCCAAAATATTTACGGAAAATCTATTTTAATAATTTTGTTTTACTTACCTAGATAAAAAATGATTCAATAAAATTATAGATAAATATTAAAATTAAATAAAGTATGCAGATTTATTAACTGTGGAAAAACGAACACAACAACGCTTTCCGAATTGAATTTGGTGCATTTTTGGTTTTGTTATGGATTTTTCATCAAAAATGAAAATATCGCCATTTTTTCAAAAAAAATCATTAAAATCGTCAAAATCCGAAAAAATTAAAGTTAAAATAAACTAAAATTAAGTATGCAGGTTTTTAAACCTTATTAAAACTAATACAAAAACGCTTTCCGAATGGAATTTAATGCATTTTTGGCTTTGTTATGAATTTTTTCTTTCTGTGCTTAATCGCTGCTTGGTGGAAAACAGCTGCTGATAGTCCAAGGGGGTCTCTCTGTGTCTGTTTGCTATTCCTGACCCTACATACACATAATATATATGTACATTTATATGGGAATGGAGCCCGAACCCCAACCCGACCGATTATCAGCTCTGCCTCCATTGGCGGTCACTTTGTTGTGGCTCCAGCGCCTAGCCGCTGCTTATCATGAAGGTGCATCCGATTCAACAAAGAAGAGCAGCCTCAACCAGCTGCTGTACTTTGCATCTACACTGAGCAAAAAGCTGCCTATTTTGATGGCCTTATCAGAGTGCTGGTGCTGCAGCTCAGGGCCAACTACGTCGACAGCTCTGTTTAAGTCGCGTGCCGAAGCTGCAGGAAGGGTGATGCTAAGCTAAGTTCTAGTTGAAAATTATATTTAAGATATTTATTAAAAAATGGTATATATAAATATATATTTAAGGATTTATATTTATTAAATGATGTTAATAATATAATTCGATTTTAAGTTTATTTATATTCTATTATATTAGATTCTATTAAATTATATTATTTATATTTTAAATTTTAAGCTAAAAGCTTCTGGCGAGAAAGCTGCCAAGGTGACAGCACTATTGGCACACAGCGTCATAAGCTCCGGCTGCAGCTTCGGATGCGCTTTCCATTGGCTCACTTCGGCTTTAGCTTTAGCTTCGGCTTCGGCTTCGGCTTTGTTTTCGCTTTCGCTCGCCATAAATATTGACGGGACCGCAGCTGATCCGCTCAGTACTGCGACGGCTCTCAGGCGATCAAGATCGGCGGACTATATATATATAGAGGCGGCGCTAGATAGTAACGGGCAGATAGACAAGACGACACCTCAGAGGGCCAGAAAGTAACGGCACCCGCGACGAGACACGACACTCGTGGAGGAGACACCACTCACCACTCACCACTCGGTCGATAAGATTAACTAGGGCCGAAAGAATACTTAATTAAAGCTAACGAAGAGCCAACAAGCCAACAGCAACAGGTCTTAGCCTTAGATAATAGCCCAACTCGAGTGTCCAGTGATTTGTGACCATTATTGGTCGGTTAAGAACCCCCCCAACCCCTGCCAGACATTCCTGTATATATGTGCAAAGAGTGATCGGGAATTTGGAAGGAGCAACCAAGGATGTATGTGGCCAACACCACCGGCGGCCTGATGCTGCAGACCATGTTGTACCTGGCCAATCACACCAGCCGGGCGGCGGTCAACACCCTCGTGGATCTGCCACCAGCCCCCAAGAGTGGTAAGTAATGCCCATTTGAAGCTACAAGAAGTTTAGGTAAAACAGCCAGGAAAGGGCTTTGATTTTTGGGATTTTTAACTTAAATATATATTACAAATTCCAGTTAATTCCGTAAATAAATAAGTAGTTAAATAATTAGTAAAAAATTATTAAAATCAGTTACTACCAGAATCTTAA
>JAEIIL010025529.1:0-15757 GCA_018905715.1 Drosophila lini | reverse complement strand
TTTATTTAGTGTGCATTATTTCCTTAAACTTTTAATTTACAGAGTTTAGCATAGCTTTTCAACTGTATTATTAATGTACGTACAGTAGAACATTTAAGTAATTTTATTTTCAATATTAAAATTTCAATGACTATCTTTTAAAATAACTTAACTAATTTGTTTAACATAAAAACCTTGGTTGACTTCAATGTATTTGCGAAAACAATGATTAAATATTTGTGTTAAGAAACTAATGCCCAGGACAGGGGGATTCTTTAAACAGATATTTGGAATGCCACAATTTCCAGGAGATTTGCGAGTTTTAAGTGATTGGATAATGAAGACAATTTCAGAGTTTGTAGCTATTAATATCTGTGAGTTGTTTTTAATACTGTCATTTGCAAAGGACTGAATAGAAGATTGAACTAGATTTTTCGTTCCTGTATCTGGATAAGAGGTAGTTAGACTATGTTTCTGTTCAAAGTGTCAGTTCCAGTGTCATAGCTTGCGTCTCCAACATAGAGACAGGGTATAAATCTAATCAAAGCTTTTATATCCAATAAATAAAATTAATAACGTTACCAATATATACATATATACCTTTGTTACCAAACAAGAATGATTAATAATAATGTGGTCAAACCTTTTTATTTTTGGAAAAGCTGCAATCCTATGTTTGTACTGCCAACTCCCTTCCCGTACGATTAAATTAGATGTTTGCATTGTCAGTGGCTGGCTGATCAATTGAATTTCCCGAGTGGCCTTTGGTTCACTCCTCGTTTTATCCGCATCCTGGGTTTTTTTTCGTTGCCTCTGCTGGAACAGACTGTTGATTTATTGTCATGTTCTGGACTCCGGACACCTTTTGGTATCGTGCGTGTTGCCTGATTTTCCCCACTTTTCCTTCACTGCTGCCGCTGCGGTTTTTGCCGTTTGCTGTTTTGCCGGCGAGTCCCGTTTGGCCGTTTGCCGGGGACTTAACATATTAATCAAAGGCATGAAATCTTTATCAAGTTGTCAAGCGGGCCCCGAAGAGTGTCTCGCTCTCGTCTCCCTCCGCCGCGTAGTAGACTGTGGAAACCCGTTTGATCCTTAACACGCAGCCCATGCCAACCCATTCCGTCCCATCGTATATCCCATTTGGCATTTCACGTTCTCATTTGCAATTTGCACAATCGAAAAGGAAAATAAAAAAATAAAAAATCTGAAATTGCACACGAAAATGCCAGGAGAAAGAGAAGAAGAGGCGGAAGAACAGTCTACAGATTTTGTCACCAGAACTTGGTATTGCGATCCCAATCGCGGCATTAATATTCACATGTTGTTTGTGCAGAGAGAAAAAAAAGACTTTATATATATTTGGAGGTAGTTTTATTGTTTTTTGCTGGATAAACTACCTTCAGCTTAAATAAGACAATATAACTACCATTTTTGCACAAAACAAGGCCCATTATTTGAGGAAACTCTCTGTCATTAGCTGCTGACAAGGCAGATAAAATTGTGGAAATGTCATCTTGTAAAACACTTGAAAAAACCTAAGACTAAGGTACTTTAGAAGCTATAATTTCTTTTATAATTTAATGTTTTAAATAAAGGCTAAAATAATAATTTAAGTTGTTATGTGAACATGTATATTCTTTAATATAAACCTAAAGGGCTTAAGAGCTCTGTAAAAAGTGTTATATCCTAAATTTTATTAAAACTTGGTTCCCAATAATTCTCAAGTTTGAATTCTGGGACAGGGACGCCTGAATGGGCACTAATGTGAAGAGTTTGATCATAGTAAAATGTTTACTGACGGAATCACAAGTTGGAAATCGCTTTAAACCCATCTGGAAAACCATTGCTTTATATGATCTTTCTATATTTACATTTACCTATATATGTAATGTATAGTCTCGAGTTATCGAAAGCCGAGCTAGAGATTCAGTTAGATAAAGACTCTAAACAGTTAATTAAAATATTTTAATATATTTTGACGTGATAATGAAATTAACTAAAAAAATTTCAAATAAACTACATTTTTTCTAATTTTTCCATATAGAAATCAACCATTTTACTGACCTCTCCCTACTATAATATAAACTACCCAATCACAGCCCCATATTTTTCTCCACGTGTAAGTCTTCGGCTTTCAAGTCTCAAACGAAGTCTCCGGAATCGCTTTTGAGATTCAGGCTCTCCACCTCCATCGTCTCCATCTCCGCTCCCCAAAGTTGGATGTCTAAACAGAGGCCGCCGTCTGTCTGTTTCTGTTTGGGCCTCAGCGACGAGACTCCCAGAGACTCTCGGACTCGGATTCAAGACCCAAGAGCCAGAGCCAAGCAAGAGCCACTCGGCCACAGCGCTTCTCAACTGGCCGCATAAATTTACTCAAAAGCTGACGCTAACTAAAGTCTCGACTTTTGCTTGGCTGCTCGGCCTCAAAACTGGTTCCATTTATGCAAGCTATTATTATTGTTGTTGTGCTCTATACACTATACTCGCCGGCGTTGTTGTTGCGGGCTACGCTTTTGGTATTGTGTGCTAGTTGTTTGTGTTGCCGTTTCGCATTGAATTTTGCGCCTCGATTTTTAGCTTTGGAGCCGCGCAGATACATTTTACTTATCGGCATCTACAAATTCAGAGCCAGAGTCGGAGCCGGAGACCGTTCCAAGCCAGGTTCGAAGCCCCGTCTCGCGGATATCTTTCAGTTTCTCGAGTGTTTGTGCCACTATGTTTGTTTGTTTGTTTGTCTCCGCTCTCCTTGGCAAAAAGTATCAAATTTCGTTTAGCAATACGAGAGTGGAAGCTCAAACAAAATGAACAAATAGCACGAAAATGGTTCAGCCAGCGATTAGGCCACAAAAAGCAAAGCAAATAAATACGAATTAAATTAGATGATGATTTTATGAGATCAATATAGGTTTTAGCCAAGTTATAACAAGCTTATTTATATTTTTGTTTTGGGAAATTTACAAAATATTGCATTTTTAAGTCTGATTAGCAATATATTAAAGGAAGAGCGATGTTTTGTTAGTGAAATGTATTCCATAAGCTCCAAAACGTTTCTTCAAAATATATTCCAAATTGTCATAAAATTTGGGTTCTATTTAAATAATCTTAAAATAGCACCAAATTCAATCTAATATTATTTATTTCAGTTAATAAAGTAGCAATTTTTTATCTTATATCTTAACTAGCCTTCTTATAAAGTCACTGAGATCTGTTATTTCAATCGACTCGCTTGGTGATGCTGCCTTTAAAATATATATACATATATATTGTGTGGTTTCTACAAGGACTATAAATATATCTTAATAATAAAGCCTAGAAATGATTAAACCCTTATCTTCTCTTTCCTACATAAACAATATCATTCCAAACCTAACATTGACATAAACCTTATAAAATGAACTTAATTTTTTCTCTCTGCACTAATCGCTTTGACAGAAAAATATATATACATATGTACAAATATATCCCACTTCCCAGAGAGAGTCAAATTCCATTGAGATCAGCAGATTAACAGACGCATTTTCAATTTGTTTATTTCAATGTTTTCATTTCATTTTCGTTCAACTTAATGAATTCCACTGATTAAACGCTTCCTCTCCTCCAATCTCCAATCTCTTTCCCTCTTCCAATCTCCCTTCCACAGATATTTGTATCTCTCTGTAAACATTTGCTCGCCTTGAAATGGGTTTGAAATGATTTCTTTGTTTATCATTAATACCCATACTTTATACTGCTTGCTCTGAAATAATTACGAATATGAACATATGTATATAAATCGAAGATGTACAAAATGTTTGTAAATATCGCCTTTGAAGATATTGAAGATATTTGTCGATCCAACGAATATCAACTTTCTAAGCCCCCAAACATGGTGCAACTTAATAAACTTTCGCGTCGCTTAGATCTCTGTTTGATTTGAGATGAAAGTTGGCACGAGCCAAGGCAGGTACATAATTGATGGATCTATCAAATGTTTTATGGCTGTAGATAAAGATCTCCACCATAAATAATCCAGGTCCGGGGATATTATAAAAATACCTGCGGAAATGAATATGTTTTCTTGCCTTTCCACCATTTTGAATGAACTGCAAGCTTCTTTGATGGTCTCCAAAGTTTTATATAGTTTGCAGTATTAATTTTAAAATAATTACCTTACAATAAGGTTTAGAGTTTAAAACTGTCTATAATTACTTTAAACTTTAACTATTCAATGTAAAAAAGTTCACGAATTGCTTTAATCATGAAATACATTTTTAATCACATTTTTTCCCCTATTTTTCATATAAATGCCACTCAATCAAACCAAATGTAAATTTAACTGTAATGCCAAAGGCTTAATTTGTAATATCAGCACAGACAATATATTTCGCACAGCACAGAGGTTCCATTATTCTGTAATTTTCTCTATCATTCGAATGCATTTGTGCATTAAAAGTCCATAAATTGCGTAATTCATAAGCCCGCATATTTCCGGCAACAAAATGGAGTTTGGCAAGCCCAGCAAACCCACTTATCCCTCATCCACATGGGGTAGTGACCCGACCGACCCTCTCCCGCCGCAGGGAAAACACTGCAACACACACACACCATTTCCATCACCAGCGTTTTCCCAGACAGACAACTGCAACACGATGTGGCAGCGATAAATTTGCTTTGAAAGTTCCAAGCCGAAAGTTTTCCGGGAACTTAATTGATTTATATTTTGACATTTTGCGCAAAAGGGCGAAAGAGAAAAAAACCTGAAAAAATAGCAACGGAGCTGCTGACTGGAAAGGTTGCAGCTCCAGAGACCTTTCGTGACAAGTGAGTGGGTGGCTTTACAGAGGAAAAAGGTTATTATTTCAGGTAATTTTTTCTTTTCTAAAGAGTAATTTAAAGCCTTTCTAAGATGATTTCTTTTAATGCGACGTTTAAACTTGTAGAAACTGTGTTTTTATTATCATACAAGTTTGCTACTTGTGTATTAAATATTTGGGTAATGTAAATAATGTTTGTCTTTGAAAATGATTTTGTATGATAATGATTTAGTACAGAAATATTTTTATAATGGTCTTGAGATTTTAAATATTGATGATATTTATGTTTCGAATAAACTTTATTCTTACCATTTAGTGATTTCTAAATGAAGCCTTCGATTCGATACATTTATTACTGGAGTATTTATCCAATAATCAGAATATTTGGTGTGAGTTAAAATTTTAAAATTACACAGATACATATACATACATAGTTATCTGTAGTTCATATAACTTTTAACTATAGTCTAATAAGCAAGATAAGCCAATATTCTTGTGATGAACAATAACATGTTCAAATTTGGATGCTTAACTTAGAACTTAATTTAACAAGAACTCTTTAGGTATCCCCATCCCTCAAATTATTTGTAATTAGTCTTCGTAATTATTATTTATGAGACCAATATCGGAAATTCGAGTGTGTCTGTTTAAAATTCAAGAAGAAACGTATATGTACATAAATATAAATTAGTTTTTACTACAGCTCAATGAGCGGGAGAAGCTAAGATTATGGTTATAATTGCAAATCTCAGTGATTAAACTTAATATTAGATTTTTAACATATTTCTCAGATAACCCCGAGTGAACATTTTAAAACATGCAAACCCTTTTAAATTGATTTTTTTATTACAGTTTAGAGAGCAGTAAAATGCAAAGATCAAGTTCTGATCATAATTTTAACATAATTGCAAACTACTGAAATAGTTTTTCTTACTGTACCTCTAAGTGTGTGCCAGACGCTGCTGGAAGTTTAGTGCTGCCCCAAAAGTTACTTTATCATGTGCTCCAATTAGTGCAGCGAGGAGGGGAGGTGCGCGGTAGGGGGAATGGAAAATTGCTTTTATGCCAGCGTCGCAGCGTTGAAAAATAAAAATGGAGTGTCACGGCAGTCGCTTTGTTGTTGCAAAGGGGGGAGCGGAGCTGGGGAGCTGAGGAGGTGGAAAGGTTCTGGGGCCCTTGGACAAAGTCTGCCCATTGTGCCATTGAGTTGCTTCCGCTGCATTGTGCCCGTGCTCGCCCTCTTTCTTCCGCTCTTCCTCACCAGCCACGTCACAGTTGCTCAATTGCACGGGCTCTCTGGCACGGCAATCACCTCTTTCCCACTCCACTCCCCACTGTGCCACCCAACTCTCAAGGAGTGGGGGTACTAGCAGTGCTGTCACCTTAGCTATATCTGGCGGCTTTTAAAATCTATGTGAAATTTAATATTAAATGCTTTTGTTTACCTATTTTTTGTATACCTTTTTTTATACATATATTATTAAATCTCTCCTTTGGGATGTATTGTGGATTGGGTGAAATAAAATAAATGCTCATGACTTTGGGTTACATAATTTTGACTTCTACCAATGGATTCACAAGGATGTCACCCCAATGTTTTTTATATCCAAATCTAGCAATTTTTGCTTCGAGATTCTGGCAGCACTGCCGACCACCCGATCTGTCATTTTCTCTCTCTCTCTCCCTCTCTCGAGCACTTCGTGGAATCGTTCGGCTGGGCTCGGCTCTTTCGACTGGCGGCTGTTCGGCGTCTTTCATCAGCATATTTCTGAGTGATGAAAATTATGTTGATGACGTTTGCACAGCGCCCGTCGCCCAGCCACCCAACCCCTCCCCCCCTAGCAGTAGGCCCCAGCGGCGACAACTAGCGAAAGTTGCGCTGAATTTGGAACATCAGCGTTTCGCCGCTGCTTCTGTTTGTTTCTTTCTTCTCGCTTTTTGTTCACCTCTCTCCGTCTCTCGCTTCCTCTCCTCACCATCCGTTTAGCCAGCGCAAAGCGGAATACGCAAAAATTCATTTACATGAACGCAAAATTTATGTGCGTATTTACGGCTACTTTATACTTTGATTTGTGCCTGCTTTTCGAGCGCTTTACTTTTTATGTGCATACATTTTGTTGTTGTTGCCGCGATGTCAATGTCGGGCGACGACAGCACAGCGGTCAGCGGGGGCGGCGGCAGCCTCGCACACCAGCTTATCACGGCCTTTGGCATGCTCCGCTTCCACCTTTGAGAGCTCAATTGGGATCACTGTTCAAATCCGGCTCGAAGTACAAATGATTCTAATTATCATATATGTACATTGTATGAACTAAAGTCAATATTTTTGAACATTTTCTTCTATAAGCTAGTAAGTTTTAAATTGCTAATTAGGTAAATAGTGATTATTCAAAAATTATGTAAACAACATTCCGAACTCAATAGTATAGTTTTCTTTTCATAAAAAATTAAACTTTTGTATAAGCTGAAAATAAATTGTATGTACATATGTGTTTGAAAAAATGTTTAAACGGATTATCATTAGATATACAAAATTGATATTTTACACACATTTTAA
This sequence comes from Drosophila lini, assembly GCA_018905715.1. Classification (NCBI taxonomy): domain Eukaryota; kingdom Metazoa; phylum Arthropoda; class Insecta; order Diptera; family Drosophilidae; genus Drosophila; species Drosophila lini. The sequence goes on along the minus strand of JAEIIL010025529.1, from coordinate 8,428 downwards.
ATTTAAAACAATTAAATTTAACACCCAAAGTCTCAGTTTTACTTCAAATGAAAAAATTTAAAATGTTGACATTAAAATATGGAAATCAATTAAAATTTGTTCACAATTAGATTCTTATAAAGTATTTTAAAACAGGGCAAATTGGGTTACCTCTCTTAAAAACCTGCACATTGCTAATAAAGTAAAGAAAATTGGATTGAAAAGATTTGAACGAACATTTTACACACATATTAAATAATAAATTACGCAAAGGTTCGCAAAAAATATATCCACATGTCTTATAGCACGTCTTACTGGACAAAAACAGCGTGAAAAAATACAAATGTGTTTTAAAAACTAAACAATAAACCTTAAGTGTGACTAACCGATTTTGTCGCCATAGATTCAAATATACTCACAACTAAACAATTTATTTACATATGTATGTACATACCATTGGGTGCTAAAACAACTTTAGTCTTTAACAACTTTAAAATTATCGATGCGTTAATCTACTGTTATAGCTAGCTTTGTCAACAGTAAAACTGGATACTAAAAAAATTGATTTTTTGTTTCCTTTTTAAATTTTCCAGGGTATTAAAAAATAGTTGGAAAAGGATAATATATGGATTTTCTGAGATATGATAAAAAAAGAGGTTGAACTCGAATTAAATAACGACAGTTTTTGGTCTGTTTACCTTGAATCAGTATGTCATTTACATTAATTTTTTAATATTTTAAATGTGTGCTAATGAATAAACACGAGCTGTCAACGTAAGCCCCTAAATCGAACGATTTCGACCCAAAGGGAGAACTTTAAATAATTTTATTATGATTCATAAGTAAGTATCAGTATCACGTAAGTATCAGCTGCTCGTCGAAGACTCAACAGACTGGTCAAAAGGATCAACCAGTGACGGTGAATGGCGGTGTGTGGTCGCTGAGAGATAAAAGGGTTAATTATAATCTTCTCGTGGCTCACGCCCATAAAGGCGGTTTAGAAATTTGTTGCCGACATAAAAGCCGACTGGAGTCGCCAGGAACTCGAGGAGAATTACATCCTCAGCGCCTACCACAGGCACGGCGGCTTATTCTGGGACAAACCAATCAGGGTCAAGCTCACTCTGGGCTATCGCTTAGTGACAAGGGGTATATGATTTAAGCCTCTCAATTGGAACACTTCAACCTCACTGTCTGCTCCAACTTTTCTAAATCCTCTGAGATGCAACAGAGGTGTAGCTTGTCGAAGGCCAGTATCTTGTAGATACTTTATCCATATTTAGTCCGTTCTTTCTATATTAGCTTATAGGATCACATGGCTCAAAGCGATGGATTATGCTTAAAAACAAAATTAATAAACATTTGAGAAAAGTCCAAGTACTTTCTATTTATTTCTTACAATTTTAAAGCAAAGTTCTTTCTTCATTTGTTTAATAAATATTATTTACAAAGACTTTATATCACTTTACGCGACTTCCAATCAGATAAAAGGGTCAAAACCAATCGTTGTAATCGATGCCTAAAAAGGAATTCCAAAAAGTGCATTAGTTCGTTGATTTTACAATAAATTTACATGGCTATTTATTAAAAATACTAGTGTTTTTCTTAAAGATATTCTCTATTAATTTAAAATCTACATATGTAGCACTAAGCTACTGCTAAACCTACATAGTTAAGGCTTAGTTTCCTAAAGTATGTAGAGCTAAAGTTTCTCAAAGAAGACTAGGGCAACTAAGTTCCTATTGAAAGTTTGCCTTGACAGGTCATTAAGAAATTCTTTAATTAAAATCCCGCAATAATTTTTACTTATCCCTTAAAATGAACTTCGGATTGAATACGACGAACTTCAGTTTTTAAATTTTAATCACGTTTTCAGACATTTTGAATAAGAAATCTAGGAAATAAGTTAAATATTCCTTATTTAATAGCTCCCCTAGACCAACTTCCACTTTACTTTCCCAACAATGCTCCTCAAATTTATGAGTTTTTGTCATTTGGGAATCGCGCCAGCTTCTATTCATGCTAATGGCGGTGAAAGTGGGAATCTGCTGGAGAAGTCGGCCCAAAAAAGGCCTTTCAAATAGCAAAACTCCCGCAATTTGGGGCCAGATTCGCGCAGACAAAGGCAAACTTTGCAGACACACAAGTTTGGGGGGGAAACAATGGCAAAATGAGCTGGATTTTCAGCGGCAAAATATAATTAGCGGAGTCGTGAGGCAAAAACAAAGGGGAAACAGAGAACGAGACGAAAAACCCATTTGGAGGCCTGTTTTTGCCTTGTTTTTCTGTTGTCCCGAAACGTTCAATTAACATTGGCGGAATTGGCGGAGAGCTTCAAGCTTTTTTGGGGCTGAAAATTATCGGTTTGCTGTGTATGAATGTGTGTGTGTGCTGCGCCGTTGCCGCTTTTCACTTCGGCACGACGACGACGAAACGAAAAAGTGGCGCGCAGCGAACCGAAGAAGAAGCAGCTTATGAAATTTTCCGCGTTTTTCGAACTCGCTCTCTCTCACCTCTCTGTGATTTCGAAATCTCTCTCACACACACGCCGAACAGCCGGCTTAAATTGCGGCGAATTCGCTCACGAGAGCCAGAGTGCGTGTGTGTGTGTGTGTGGGTGTTGTGAAAATCTCGCATTCGAAATTCGAATAAAATATTGAAGTTCGAAAGCCGAGTGTCTTGTCAGTCGTTGTTACTCGCACACAAACGCACTTTACTGCTTTACTTCAGTTTCATGCGCCGTTGCCGCTCTTCACACATTACGTAGCATGGCGAAAACGAAATGAAATGAAATACTCTAGGGCGACACGCCTTGGGGGAGGGGAAGGTGGGCTGTGTCTATGTGTAGGTGGCAATGCTGGCGCCATTTATGACGATAATTAAGTTATGTTAATCCGATTTCAATCTACTTCGACACCTTTCAATTTTCGCCCTTCCCTCGCTTTTCCCCATTTTCCTTTTGCACTTTTCCGCATTTGAAAATTGCCCGCACTTGTTGTATTTATAAATACAGATATTTTCGAATGATCGCAACCGGCTAATATTTAAATTTAGAATGTTTTCTGCTTCGGTTTTGTTTGTGTTTTCGGCGTGACGCTTTGGCATTTCGATTGCGCGTTTTGTTTTCAATTAAAGCGCAAAAATGATTGCTGCCCTCGCCCCGATTAAATACTTTTTTTTCCACCAGATTACAGTTGGTTGCCATAGGTGTGGCTGTGTGTGTTTGCTTTGTCTGGCGCTGTGTGACGTAACGCGGTGGCGTCCCCGCTGACCTTCAAGCTTGACGCCATTTTTTATTATGTGCGTCCTAACGAACGGTAACTGTAATTGATGGCCATAATTCCGCATAATGGAAATGTCACTTTCACACTTTTTCATCACATTTTGTGGCGTGCTCTCAAGTTTGTGAAGGGAAGAGAAAGCTTGTTTTAATTGTTTAATGTACAAATAGCATGTACATTAACATTTAATTGGTTTGCACAGCACTTTGGAACATAACTGAATGATTAAAGATCGATGATTTAATGTTTTTTAACCTTCATTTTAAACTTGAACGTATTTTTTCATAATTTTTTCTAGGAAATCGTATCATTTTGTTACTTAAAGACCGTTTTTCTTTATGATTTTTTTATTTTGTTAATGTAGGAATTTTTCGGCTCAAATAAGATAAATCCTAAGAGTATTATAAAAGTATTCTTAACCGAAATCTTTAACTAGTGCTACTGGAAAAGTGTAGAAAATAACGGTAAAGTTGACCATTAAAATAGAGACCTTTACGATCAAACCTAAATTTTAATATTTGCATTAAAATATCAAATTAATATTTACCATATGAAAATAATAAAAATAAATTTCATTTTACCAATTTATGCACTCTAAAAGCTTGCATTCTAATTTCTGAATACAAAGAGCAAAAATACATTAATTTCTATCTAAAAAACACAAATTAGAAAATGAATATGTCAAATAGGCCTCATTTTCATATCTCATACTTATCATATCAATATGTTACAAATTCATATTCATCGTATTCAAAGTGTTATAAAACGGTTAGCGTTAGCCCCTGAATAAATTGCTCATGTTAACACATCACACTCCCAGTTTCCGCTGGCATTCCCTGCACGAAGGCGTTCTCCGAACCGGAGGCCCCTATAAATCCAGGTTTTCGACAGCTCCATTCGTTAAAAATGGTAATTTGCAGTCGCAGTAACGCAGCTGTAACTGCCACCGGGCGACATGAAACGAATCAGGGGAATGTGCGGGGGCGGGAGAAGCCATTTTATGGCCTGCCAGTCAGGGCCAGAAACGACGGCAAATAAGCCAAAAGAAGAGGCTTGGCTTGGAACAGGGACCAAGACTCTCAAATTCAGACTGACTGAGGGACGAGTGACGCCACATGAAGGCAGGCAGAAGGATGGTTCTGGAGGAAGCTGTCAAAAACACTCTTGGATTCGGGATGGATGGAGCGCAGAGTGTATCAGTGCACTGGGAGAAAATTATGGTAAGAGGAGCGATTAGGTTTTTTGCTACATTTTGTGGGTAATTCGTAAAATCTCCAATAGTGAGTAGTTTCAGTTTAGTTTTACGTTTTTCGGGGAAGTTTTACTGTTGATAGAAGAGTAAAATAAACACAAAAATTATAATAATGGAACCTAAAGCTTGCATAAGATGCCTTATGTTTTAGTTCTTATCTTTGATGAATAGTCAGTCTTAAAAAGAAAAAATTTGCTTGATTGGAAGAGTTTGACCTTAAAAGCACTGATGCCCAGGCAATGGATGCTTGCTAAATTGGAGTGAGCAAAGGCCGGGCAGAAAAATTAGCTGACTAGCAAGTCGTTAAGTTTGTAAACAATTTTAATTTAAATGGTTAGAGGTGAGAAAATCTATCTAAAATGTTGTGCATAAAAAAACCATATTTAAATAAATATAAGTTTAACTATAAAAGACTAGATTAAGCTTAAAAATCGCAATGCGATAGCACTGATTTTCCATTTCTGTCTCGTTCATATTGGGTGTGGGGCGGCATAGGCACGACAGTGAAATTTGTTGACCAGCGGAAAAGTGAGGAATCCTGTTTTAAAATAACATGATCTAGGGTTCGGACACCTCTGTGTTCATTAATCTTAACTCTGCTAGTCGTTAACCCCAGAAAATATAACCAAGCGTTGCATAAATTTTATGAACATTTACATTACAAATGTACAATCCAATACAAATTCTTGGTATCTTTGCCTTAATTAGAGCCAAGGTTATAATGTATAAGTAACTTAATTCTAATTTGCATAATTAAAATGGGTTATTTGAAGAAAAGTGCCAAAAGCGGTTAATTTTTAAACTTTAATAGATTTGTAACAGCCATTTTGAAAGTTATACCATAAACATAACCCTAAAAGATTTAGTAATATTTCTGCGAAATGTTCAAAATACGTTGTTTTTTTTTTTTTACATAAAGAGGGAAATTTATAACAAAAAAGTTTTTTATTAACATTAGTGTAATAGTACCTTAATCGATTAATAAATTTTATAAAATAGTTGTGTATGTGTACATATATTTATTTTTATTTTGCACTAACTATTTATATTAGAATGAATTCGGGAACTTCACCCTGAATCGTTAACCTTCCCTTGATATTTTTCCCGAGATCAAATTATTTAGATTTGAAAATAAATTTCGTATGTCGTTGTGAATGCCATTCTGGCTTTTAAGTATTTAAATTTAAAACCTATTAAAACCTAATGTTTAACGCTCTTAATCGGAATACAGTATTTATTGGGGTTCTTCAAAATGGAAGTCGGAGCAGAAAGTACAGGCAGCACCGGGCGTGTGTTCGCGAAGAAGAAAATGAAGGAAACGAAGGGTAGGCGCAGTAAAAAAGAGAGGAGAGAGAGCGAGGCGAAAAACCGGTTGCCGATGCCTAGCCGACGCAAGCACTCGCCGTGCGGCGAATTCAACCCGGCGAAGCTCCGTGATTGGTCGGTTTCGGTGGGCGTTTGGGCATCTGCCTTGCGATTGGCCAGTGGCCAGGCGAGCCGAAGGCAGCCGAAGACTCAGTCAGCTGCCATTGGTCGAGGTTTCCGGACTCGGCAAGCCGAGCATTGCGATTCGATTCCAGCACTTTTTTGGGTGAGTTCGGGTGGCCGCGGTGGTGGGTGGTTGTTTTCTGCACCGAAAAGGGGCGACTTCTTGGCGGAATATTGATTGATGGGCCGGACGGGTGGTTTGGTACTTATTCAAAGGAAATTACGAAATGAAGTAAAACGGAGTGGAAATTGCAGTTGAGAGGATTTGGAGTCAAAGCCATTTTGTGCCAGGAGCGGTACAGTTGTGCCTGCTCGTGCTAAGCTCGTCTTTAAGCTGAGCCTATATTTCAAATTCTAGAAAGTCTGCAAACTCTACAAAGTCTGGTTGGCGTTTCAAGGCCTTTTCGTCCACGTCTCGCCTTCATTATTCATTACGGTTTCTTGACAGACCGAGGAAAAACCGTTTCCATTCAAAGTCAGCCATATGGAAAGATATCTTTTCGAGCGACAACAAAAACAAACGGCAGAAGTGAGCAAAGTACAAAGAAGTGGTCAAAACAAAGGAAAAGCGACGCTCTGTGTGTGTGCGAGTGTGTATGTATCCCAGGGAAATCGTGGCATTTTCGGGGTTGCTGCTCGTCAGCAAAAAGAGGAAGAAGCAGCAGCTGGACGGAAATATTCATAAATTATCACGAGGAAAAAAAATAGCAGATCTTAAACAGGCATTTGGAGAATTAAGTTATATGCTCTTTGTAATTTTAAAAAGTAAATTTAAATTCGAACAATTACAAAGTAAAATAACTGGGTATAGTTAATAATATAGTTTTTATCTGGAAATTATAAAATCTAAATCCCATATTTTTTAATTTAGAAAGGTCACTGGGAAACTAATAATATATAATAAATAATAAAAATAATATTTTTTATCTGGAATTTAAAAAATCTGAATAAAATATTTGTATATTTCCTTTTTTTTAATTTAGAAAGGCCGCTCAGTTGCGCAACACACATATTTTTTTATTTTGCAATGCTTTTTTAATATTAAAAAAATTGTTTAAAAGTTTTTACCGGGCAATTCAGAAGCTTGCTATCGAACAGCTGGCTTCGATAACTGCAAAATCCAAAAGCTCGAACTGCAAAATCACACATGCACGCCACCTAGCTGTCATGGACAAAATACGAAAAATCTTTGTTGCACTGCTTTACCGACGGGGCGCCACCTGTGGAGCTCACTGCAATTAGGATCTGCTTACTGCAACTAGGATCTGCTTGAAAGCTCACACACCGGGAGCTTTTTTGACATCTGTCATTTTTTTTCTGTCAAATATGTCGTGGTGCAATTCGAAAAAATCTGCCGTGGTGCAAGTGCAGGTGGAACTACGAAAAATTCTGTCTACAAGAAAATGGCCGATCTGCACGTAAGTGAAATTTTTTTATCTTTTTGATGTCTTCGTCGTTTTTAAAACTCGTGTATTGCGAGAATTTCCAAGGCAATGTAAAAGAATTCCTCGAGGCCCTCACCCGCACGTATGTATAGCCGCTTTGATTTTGCGTATTTTGCTGCTGATTAGCGATATGAGCGGACTTCTTTTCAATTAAAGAGCCACCTGCAAAGAAGGCGAAGAAAGAAGTAGCACCTCCGCAGCCGGATCAGCAGTAGAAGGAGCAAGACGAGGAGCAGCAGAAGGAGCAGGTCGAGGATCAGCAGGAGACCTTAGTGTGGCAGGTCGAGGGGCAGGATCAGCAGGAGTGGCAGGGCGAGGAGCAGGAGATCTGCGATGAGGAAGAAGAGGATCACGCGGAAACAATGTGGTACCGCCACCTCCTCAAGACGAGGCAGTGCAAGCGTTGTTTCAAAACGGGGGTGTCGAGCGCCCACACAGAAAGCTGCGAGGGCAATTATTCGTGCAGCTTCTGCCCCTTTAAAGGGGAAACAGACAGAAGCCGGCATTGCTGCACCCGGCTTTTCCTGCAAACCAAAGAGTGGTTGCAGGAAAGAACCCATAAATTGGTGACCGGGGCCACCATCGACTTTGAAGTAAGATTCCTAAAAAACAAAGTTTTTTGGGAACAAAAAGAAATAACCCGGCAGCAGTTGCGCCATATTATACCTCCACCAGGAGGTAGTATGGCTTTTCATACGCCTTTGCAGTCATCGTATGCAAAAGGTTGACGGAAGTATTTATTATACCATCCCGAACCATTTGCATATAATTTGCAATATTCTGCTCTAAATCAGGACACCGATAACAATTTATTCCTTTTATAATGTTAAAGCACTGTTGTTCATTAATTGGGGAACTTTCATTTGCACTTTCACTAGAAGACGACATGTTGCTTTGATTGTTTTGTTGATTTTGAGGTTTTATTTTTTTTTAGATTACTTTAAAATTGTTGGGCAACCTTGTTTTTAGCGATAGGACTATCT
>JAEIIL010025528.1:0-19263 GCA_018905715.1 Drosophila lini | reverse complement strand
ACGATACCTAGAATTTCTTCAAAATCGTATCAGTGGGAATACCCCAACTAGTTTACAAAGATTGGACTTATTTCCTGAAGTGTAAACGTTTTTCAGTTTTCGGTATACGGTTACACTAAACAGCTGATGCTTGTTTATTTATTTGAAGAAGCCTACATTAAAAGTACTTTGATAAGATGTCTGAAAGGCGGTTCGTATGCATTAATTGTGGCCATGCTGTCAAGGAACTATTCAAAAAATACAGCAACACCCTAAAAACGACACATTGTGTAAGAAGCGAACCAAAATCACATACATATACAAATTATAATTATTTTGGTTTTTTAAATTCTACAGGAGAAATGCCACCAGATCACGGATAAGTACATTGAATTCGAGGAATTTATTATATTAATAGACGCCCTTTTGTTGGATTCTTTTGCCTTTCGTCACATCATATACAATGGAGAATTTAAGGTAAGATGCCTAGTCAACACACGTCTTAGATATCGGGCTTTGAAAATATGAATTTGTACGAATTTAGATATACTGGAAATTTTCGTTGGTGGTGCTTCTATTGGAGTCCTTTGCACTGTGCCGACAAAACCTTACCGATCCGTCACAAGCCGACTTGCATATCCACGAGAAAGGTTTCTATACATACACTCTTCAAAATATAGGAGGTAAGACATTCAGAGCTCCTGAATAGCGAGACCCTTCGAGAAATTACTAACTTGCTTATGTATTACAGACTATTTGCTCATGACTTTACTGCTGTTAATGATCACAGCTGCCCTCAGCATTGAATGGATGAAGAGAATGGGTGTTCGTAACTTTACGTTAATTATTTTTAAAGTCGTTTTGATTTCTAACCTCTCAAAGTTCTTTCTTCTGCCAATACTGGTATGGCGGAGCAATACAACAGTATTTGGAAGGAGTTTGCACCACCTTCTGGTCATGGGCCACCATCTTTGTTCACTGGTCCTCGCCTACGAGGCTGTTGGAGCAACTAGGAAGGTTTTCCGTTGGTGGGCCTTCACATTGGTCGTGCTTGCCTTTATTTTAAAGGAGACCACGCGGCATTTTGTGTCTCTCCTGCTAGAAGATAATTTTACGTGAAAGCTAACATTTTAATGGTTTAGTTATTCGAAATAAACCTTAGTTCGGTACCCTTTGAACCTTTACTCATTATGTCAACTGCCAAATAAAGATTTATAATCGTTAGCAAATCGGTTTATCTATGATTTAGCAACAACATTTAAAAGATTATGTTAAAATCGTAATAAATAACAATATTTGAGGTTATACTACCTATACATATATACCACAATAAGAAATTGTAGTCTGATATTAAAGTTAACCAAAAAAGAAGAATCGATCCAAAACTAATCGGGATATATAAAGGATATATACTTATCAGGTATAAGTATACAAATCAACTGGTAATGATTAAATTAAATTTTTGTATTCTATCTTTAAAGATACATAATTATTAGATTTGAGATTTGTGAAAAATGTATATATGTACATAAATAAATAAAATAAATTTTTAAGTAAAAAAAAATTATTTTTTTTTTCAGCACACTTTTCATTTTGTTTTTACTTATTAAGTAAACTTGAAGAGTATATGTATTTGCGTTTACTTTCGACTCATTCGACTTGCATTCTCAGAGTCATGTTAGATACAAAAGTAATAATCAAGCATGCTCCGGTTTCTTCCTTTTTTATACCCTTGCAGGGTATTATAATTTCAGTCAGAAGTTTGCAACGCAGTGAAGGAGACSTTTCCGACCCTATAAAGTATATATATTCTTGATCAGCATCAACAGCCGAGTTGATCTAGCCATGTCGTCTGTCCGTCTTTCCGATTCTACGCAAACTAGTCACTCAGTTTTAAAGTCTGAATGAAACTTTGCATATAGTCTTCTATATACACTCACTGCTATATATGTTGGAACATAACATCAAACAAGGGTATACAAACTTCTGAGTGCCGAAGTTAGCTTCCTTTCTTATTCCTTTTGACAAGTCAAACTTTATCGTTTCCAAACCAAAAGAATCATGTAATTCTGAAAAATCAAAATCCAAAACGGTAGATTCTAGTGATAGTGGAAACCTGAATACCTTTGTCTTAGTAATTGTTATCTATACATACATACATGTGTATATGTATGTATGTATCTGGATGACTCTCTAAATGGCCATCCTTTCGACATCAACGTAGGGAGGCAGACCAATTCAACTCATTCCTGTGTTCCTCGGTCGAATATTCCAAGCTGAGCTGTTCTCAAAATGTCCCAGCAACTCTTACGGTTGATTTTAAAGCCAAGACCACCATATGCTTCTTATCCGAATATAAACAGGATAAGAACAAAAGCCACCCATAATTTGCCAAGTTAATTAATCTCCTCATTATGTAGTTGAATAAGCCAACTTAAATTTCAATTTATATTTATTACTAATTTATTGAAGCCCAGACAACATCCAGAGAAAAACTTCGCCTGTTAAAAACATATATAGAACTAATTTTTATTGTGTTTGTTGGTTATGAAATACGTCAAATAGCGTTACATACTAAATTTTTGAAACTGTATAGAACGAATCAAATGGCAATGAATTTAAAACCAAGCAAGGTCGCCGATCGATCCACATTTTTTAAATTAAAAGCTCGGGAATAATCAATAGTATATGTGGGCCGAGGAAACGTTAATTAGCGCGTTGCTATCAGTACACACAAAAAGATACATATCTGAGAACGAATCGGTTTCCTGTTGTAGCATAGGGCGTTGCAGATATGATGTTATGCCTCTCCTTTCGTATGAATGTACTTAAGTAATTAATGCTAATCGTAAGTCATGCTGCTCATACATATTATTGTAATGGCAGTTTGTAGCAACGACGACACCGACGCGCAAACAGCCCTTACGTATACCGAATTAGGGGCAGGGCGGGCGCACTATATAACTAAATCAGCATCCAATATCTATCCGTCTCGAACTTACATCAATTTGCTACGGCGTGCGATCTTCTTAAGTCATATTCCACGAGGACGAAGACGAACTAGAAGAGCTATCGTCGCTCTCAGTCGTTGCGTTGCTGCCGTTAGGCTTGGGGCCCCAAATTCTGACAGTAGCGTCGTCGCTGGCGCTGGCCAGCAGGGACGGGTACACAGGGTTCCATGACACACAGTTGACCGTCTTGGTGTGACCGGCCAGTTTTGCCAGTGGTTCCTCGCGCTTAATGTGCCAAATATAGACCACCTTATCCTCGCTACCACTGGCCACAAAGCTCTCGTTGACGCCGCCAAAGCAGGAGTGGATAGCAAAGTTGCTTTGCCGAATGCCCTGAAAACGACGTACCAAACACTTGTCCTCTATGTCCCAAAGATGAAGCCCTTGGTTCGACACGTTCAGCAGCGCCAAACGGTCGGCGGAGTTTATGCTGAATGTCATGATGGGATGTGGCTCCCTCAGAATATCAAAGTCTGAGCGCGGACTGTCGAAGTTGTACCTAAATCAAAAAGAATGCAATTGATAATTGAAGTTTAAAATCTTTCTACAGATACAGTAAGTGTCTCGTTGTTCCTAAATCTAATGAAATTGACAGTCTAGCTCACCCTCTGATACGGTAGTGATTATCTGCAGCTAAGATCGTCTTGTTGTCGGCTCGAAAGGCTATGCTGTTGACGCGAACGCCCTCCCAGGAGTCCACAATAGTGCCGTTCAGGTCGCAGAGGTAGAGCTGACCCTTTTGGCCGCCGCACACGAAGCGAGCACCATCGCGACTGAAGGCACCGCAGGCCAAGCTGTCCTCCAGCGACTGCGAGAACTTGACAACCAGCTTGCCGTCGTCCACGTTCCAGATGTAAAGTTCGTGCGAATCCTCTGTGCCGCCGACGAGAATAAGCTTTGAGTCGGGACTCCAGCTGACGAAGCTAACGCTGAGCTGGGCCTGACCGTCGAGCACGCGCCGGTGCTTGAGCGTTAGCTTGTACGGATCAACGTCCCAGATAATCACAGTAGAGTCCTTGCTGCCCGTGGCCAGCTTGAGGCCGTCGGGTGAGAACTTGCAGAACCATACTTCGTCGCAGTGGTCAGTAAGAATCTGGATGGTTTGCATGGGAAAGCCGTCTGTGGTGCAGCAGTGGTCGGTAAGGAGCGACACCGTCTGCAGATTCGTCTCCCACGCCATGTCGTGGCAGGGGCAGTGCTGGCTCTGAAGCTCAACGGCCTGCTGCAGCAGGGTGCGCAGGCGTCGAGGTGACATCATTACCGACGGCGGCATGAACGTTTGCAGCCGCTCCATAACCAACGCTCTGGACAGGATGCCCTTGCCCTCCCACTTGGCGCGCTGGTATAGGTCCTGGTTGGTGGAACACATCATGTACGAGGAGAGCTGGTGCACCCGCGATATGTTGTGCTGCAGGGGCGTTAGCTCGCTGCGAAGAACATGCAGTGCATCCAGGGGATTGCCATCGTCCAAATGCTCTAAATACTTTTGTTCCAGTAGTATGAACTTCATTTCGGTGATCGTTGACAATTTGCCATTATCTATCAGTGGCTCTAGGTCCTGCAAAAATTGAAAATTGTGCATTAAAATGTAATTAGATTGTTTCTCCTTTCTGGTAGGGCGCAAGCCTTTTTTTGCTGTGCACGCAACCAATGTTAAATGACAGCTAGAGTATGTGGTTAGGTTTTTATACCCTTGCAGGGTTTAAGAAATTTAATCAGAAGTTTTCAACGCAGTTAAGAAGACATTTCCGATCCTATAAAGTATATATATTCTTGATCAGCATGAAAGCCGAGTCGATTTACTTAAAATCCAAAATATTGCGTTTTTATACGATTTAAAACAATATGTTTTTGAAATCTTATCAAAAACAAATGGTTATATCACTTATCTTAGATATATCTCCTGTCAGTTTTTCTTTTCATTTGACGAAAAAGGAATCGATTCTTAATGATCCAATTTTAAACTGCAAGGGTATACAAACTTCGGCAAGCCGAAGTTAGCTTCCTTTCTTGTTTAGAAGATAACACTGGTCGACAGCTTTTTGGAACCAAGACCCAGAATATACTTTTCTAAAAGTTTTTGATGCACTGAACTCAAATCCGACTTTGGTTTTAGGTACTTTCTAGGAGCTGTAACTTCATTACGATTTATTATTTCTAAACAGTCGGTACGGCATCCTTAAAAACTGTTATTGCCCTTAAAAATCAGTTTGTATTTTACCATATATTTCTGAGTGTATCTAATATGACAAATAACAATACAAATTGAAAATCGATATCTTCGATATCTCAAAGATCCAAAATGATTTTTCCAAATTTGGTAAAACTGCTTTCGAAATGAAAGAACAGAACTCCATGATAACGTAACGATCGCATTGAAAAAATATATCGTATTGGATTTAAAGCGCATCAAAAGTTGCTACAAACCGTATTTGTTGCACTTTTAGGATGGAATATCTACCGTATAGGAAATTGTCTGAGACCGGATTTAAATTCAGCCCCTCCAAAAACCTCCGGAAAAGTATATTCTGGTTCTTGGTTGTGTCTTTTTTTTTTTAATTTTGTTGGCCTGTGGAATACAGCGTTCTTCAAAATAAAAAAAGAAGGCCATAGATAAATATTAAGTCAATTGTAGTTTTACAGTAATGTTGAGTAGACAAATCTTTTTGTTCTAAGCAGCTCCTTCTCCTTTAGTATACATACTATGTATTTATGAATTACATTTACCTTGAGGTCCGAGTCAGCTTTGGACCAGTCGCCCATTAAAACATGCTCCCGGAACTTGGTGGCAGAAGGGTGCTCCAAATAGCAGCCGGATTCAACCATTAGCGTCTTGACCGACTTGTCGAGGCCAACGTCGTGCAGATACTGACCGATCAGCCGGATGATCTCCTGGTTGGATTTGTCAAGCTGCACGCCGCTGTAGCTAGTGTTCTCGCGATTGTTCTCGCCATCGACGACAATACAACTGCTACTGCCGTTATTATTGACAGCGAATCCATTGTGTTTTGCGTCATGGCCGTTGGTGGCGGCGCTGCTGCCCGAAGGATTCTCATCCCCGATACCGGCGCTGTCATCGCCGCTACCGCTGCCGACGCCCTCCCGGGCCACGTTCTCGACACTGCTGCCGGAGTTCAAAGCGGAGCCTTCTAACGGCCTAGAGCAGGAGCCGCTCGATGTGGAAGTGGTACTCTGCATGTTCGGTCCAGTACTATTTTTTGCCTCGGAGACGGATGTATTGCTGTTGCTGCTGCTGCTACTACTAGGATCCCTTGGCCGCTTGTTGGTATCTGTCGATTTTCGGGTTTGCCCTCTGCTGGGATTTCCCGATGTTTCTGCGCTGAAGCCAGTCGCAGTGGAGTTTACTTGGTGCTGTTGCTGTAACTGCTGGGCCGCTCTCGACGTGGATGCTGCCGCATCTACTGATCCAGCGGCAGTGGCGGGGGAAACGGACAAGGATGTGGAGCCTCCTGAGCGACGACCCCTTTTGCGCGGCGGCTGGTCCTCGGAAGAGGCACCAGTTGCAGCTGCCTTTTTGTTGTTTCTATCAATTTTGAGTCCTTTGCGAACCGCACAGCAGCAACAACCACACTCTGCCCCCGGCGCAGCCTCTCTATAATGTCACTGGTCAGCGCCTCCAACCTGGATCCGATGCCTGAGATGGGTCTAGGCGCCCTTTGTTGTCGATTTCACGAGGGGTATCAGCGTGATTACGGCTCCGTTTCTGGCAGTTGATAGCACTCACTGATTATAATTCGTTCTACGACCTGCGGAGAAGGTAATGTTATACATATTACATTATATATCAGCAACTTTGTAAAATTGCAGTATATGTATGTACATACATATGTTTATAATCTACGTAAACTTTGGTTGGGTGCACAAAGGGAATACGCAAAGCTTCTGAAATGCATTCCTATCTCACTTTGGTGTTGAACAAACACCTATGCCTTGAAAACCAAATCAATGAAGCCACAATACATTACATCTTGAAGGGTATTCACATTCGGATATTTTACATTACATGTAAAATCTACATCCCTAGCTGTTCGCTGCACAGTCGCGTACAAAAGTATTGGTTTTGTGTCTTCTTTAAATCATCAATCCGTTGTAAAGATGATATTTATTTTTTAAAAAATGTTTTATACAATTATAAAAGCACAATAAGTGTTAAAAAGTATGGGAAATTCTGGTGATTTATTCGGTGATGTATTTCGTGTTCTTTCAGCTCTACATTTTTGGTTCCTCAATGAAAACTGGTTCGCCCACACACACCACCAATGGAAAATGCACCCCCATATCAGACAATGGAATCTATTGAAAATGTTTCCTTATTTCTAACGAAATAGTTTTGAAAGCCAGAGATAATCAATATATTTATGTACAGATGTACATACATATATGTACAATGAAATGTTAAACCCATTTTTTAATATCGATACCAACGTAGACCAACGAAAGTGAGTAACCTAATTTTATAACCAACCAAAAAGAACTACGTCTTAAAAGATAGCAACAAAAATTGCACTTTTCGAAAGTATATGCAGGTTTTAAGGAAATATAAAATATAATCTGAAACAGCCACACTTCCGCCCCCGACTGTGTGGCTCGTATTAATCAACTTTGCTTTGTTTTCGGTACAAAGAAAACGAAAAATACATCTATTTACATACACGCATACACATTGTTGTTCTCCTTTCTTTCCTTTCCAAAATGTCTGCACGCATTCTGCACCCAGGTCTTGTGTCGAGGGATTTTAAAGTACATCAAAAACTTGCTAATTTGAGCAGCAACCCAGCTGTCTAAGGTTCGCTAATACACTTCACTTTCCACTCGCATTTCTCTTTTGGCCTCCCAAGTGCATCGTAATAATCATCGTGTAGGTATATAAACATATGTATGTATGTCGCACATATACAAGCATTTGTCATTGTTTATATCGGTATAGTGGCCTAATTCGAGTTACCAAAAGCAGCTGGACACATGATAAAACCATTTATTTTTTGAAGGGCCTCGCAATTAAAAAAACAAAGACGAACTGACACAATATACATACAAATTTGATGATGAAACGTACTTAAATGCGACTGCTGCAATTAGTGTGACCGGACAAAAATACCAACAAATGTTTGGTTTGCAACCAACGCTAAAAATACTAACGTATACCGACCGTTCTATTTTAAGAATATAAATTTTCTTTTGAGTGGACATTTTTAACAAAATGTTTTTTTTTTTCATTTGTAATATAATATATAGTGAATCTAGCTGGAGACCTTACTTCCCATTACCTCATATTATTTTTATCAATGAAAAATAATTCCTTTTTCCCGCTGTAAGTGTACAAATATGTAACGGCCTTTTTGAATAGGGGAAAATACCACAAATAGAAAAACCTGTAAATATTTAGCATTAAGAATGAAGTCAACTATTAGGTTTGCATCACTAACAAGTTATCTTATTTTTATTAACATAAAGCGTAGTAATCGTAACCCAATAAGGGAACCTAGAGCTGTGTGTTAAAAGCTTACAGAAAAAAAATAAACCAAAATTTTAGATTTAAATTAGCATTTTACAAGCTATAAAGGAAAACTCCACAATGGACCCGGTAATTAAACATTTTGTAAAACAACTAAGGAACTACTAATTGATTTAAAATACAATATTTATAATTCATATTTATTTGAAAAGGTTTTGAAGTTCCAAAAATGAAGTTAGTCGATTTGATTTCCATCTTGAGATATTATCATTGGTGATCAGGCTGTAGTTTTGGATTTGAAATGGTCAACCTATTTACATGCATTACTTGAAGTGAATCAATCGTTTTCAGTCTCACGCACATCATGCAGCTACGTATTTAAGTCTGATGCTGTGTGCGTTCAAACATCATATTAAAATATAATCTTATCAAATGCCTGCGCGTATGGGTAAATTAGTACATGGTTTTTACTTGATAAATTCATTTATAATTTACACGACTTAAATACTTAATAGTAAACTAAACTATTCAAAAGCCTATTTGTAGTCTATTATTATATAACAATTTCTTAATAATTAAAATGCTAATCTTTAACTTCTTCACTATATATTTATATATTATTTCGTAGCTTTGAAACGTGGTCACATACAAATCGCTTTCAGCTGTTCCTGATACGAATACGTACATACGATCTACTAGTTTACACTTTTGTTGCTAGAGCTATTGCATTCCTCCGTTCGTTCTTGCGCGATATCTTCCTTCATATTGCCAATTTCGGATTAGAAACTCAAAATTGCTATTCCTATACGCAAATTATATAAAATTTAACATATAGAACCATTGAAAAAATATGTTTTTGCTATTACGATAACACTTTGAATATGCAGCACGGCGATCGATCGATTCAGTATGCCCAACATATGTATAAAGCAATTTATAAATATAGCCAAGACTTTATTAATGCTGTCTTAGGGTCGGCAGCGGCTAGAGCAAGTCAAAGTAAACCTATTCCTGGCCCTGTCACAAGGATAACATAATCCCATTGCTACTAGCTACTAGATACGGCTAGTTGTTATTAGTTCCACCAGGAACACTCCTCTCCATCGCGCTCTTTATCGAGCAGCGAGGCATACAGCAAATGCTAAGCATCTCCCACCATGGCAGCTCCGTGCTGTTGATATTTGGTCGGGGCGATCACCGTCGGTGGCAGCGACTCCTGTTGTTCCCGCAGCTGCCGACGTCGCTTCTTGCTCCACAGCTCGTGGCAGTCCTGCCACGTGGGCAGTTGTGGCGTTGGCATTCTTTAAATTCAAAATAGACATCGTGATCAGACGGTTTGACTCTATGAGACAAAAATGATGAATACTAACTCGTCGGGGTTGATTTTCTTTAGCCACGGCGACCGGAGTGCATCCTCGGCCGTAATGCGCTTGTCCGGATCCAGATCCAACATTTTATCGAGCAGGTCTAGTGCTGGTGCCGGCATGAACTCAAAGTCCTCGCGCAGACGACGTCGATGAGTCTTCTTTTGCTTGAGTGTGTAAAACAGCGGCAGCTTGATCACATTCGGCCACACAGCCGGAACAGGTGAGCCGCAAATCTTCGATATGGTCTCCAATTGGGCCATTTCTGCATTGGCCTGGAACAAGGGGCGCTTCACGAATAGCTCACCGAGAATACAGCCGCAGGACCAAACGTCGATCGAAGGTCCGTATCGCTCCTCACCCAGCAAAAGTTCTGGCGGTCTGTACCACAACGTAATGACTTTGTTTGTGTACGGTCGCTCTCGGTCGTCGGCATTATAAAGTCGCGCCAGACCGAAGTCGGCAAGCTTAACTTTACCCCTGCAAGCGACACGAAGGAATATTTGAATATTAAACGGTGTATAAATTCAGTTGGAGCTAACTCCGATTAATATAAAACTAATGACAAGCGATCAGAAAATCGTAACCAGCCTTAAAAACCTGACGAAAATTAAGTTTTCATCAAATTACTTGCGAAATATTTCCAACTAACTTTACCAGCTGGCAGTCTTTAAATGTTTAGTCAAATATGTATAGAACTCCCTTATTAAAAATGTTTTTACTCTAGAACTTGTCTGGTAGTCCCTTGTTAGGGCATGTCCATATATTAAGTAATTAGCTAGAGTTTGGCTGAGGTTAATTGCGTTTGAATATTCTATTACTATTTAAATTCAAAGAAAACAAATTTTGTATAATTTTTTGGGAACTAAATTTGTTTGATTACGTACTCATAGGGCAGACCTTTAATGATTAGACTTGAGTATATAGGGGGAGAGTATACAAAATCATCAAAACCGTCATTACCTAATATATGGACTGCTTCTTATAAATAGATTCCTGTTTAACCTTGTGAAAGTTCAGGTATTTTAGGATAAATATAGCACTCAGGAAAAAATCCCGCTGCTAAAGGGAACTTTAACCCCGAAGCTCATTGCGAAGCCTCCTCAAATCTCCCCACCTGTTGTTCATTAAAATGTTTGAGCACTTGATGTCTCGATGTAGAAAATTCTTCTTGTGGCAATAATTGAGGCCATCCAGAAGCTGCTTCATGATGCTGGCGTTGTTCTCCTCGTTGAAGTCGACCATGCCTGACTCGAGCAGTCCCATCAGATCGTGGTCCATGTATTCGAAGACCAGGTAGAAGGAGCCCTTGTCCTTGCGGAACTCCACGGCATCCTGTTTGTCCGTCACAATTTCGTGAAGATTGACTATGTTGCGATGGTTAAGTTGCCGCAGTATTTTTATTTCTCGCACAGCTGTTATCGGAAAGCCTTCCTTTTCATGTTCAAGGCGCACTTTTTTTAGGGCCACCATGTCGTTAGTATGATGATCCCGCGCCTTATAGACCTGCAATGCCAATATTTTATACAAATAAATATATATTAGGAACACTTTTAAACCCGTTTACTAACCTGACCGTAAGTTCCTTCTCCAATCTGTGCAATCATCTCAAACACGTCCACACATCGCTCACCCCAGTCCCGGATATTGTTCCTCGAATCCCGGCGATTTAATATCACTGGTCGACGACGGTTTGTTGCTCCAACATGACCACTACTTCCGGCCGGAGCATCAAAATCTTCGGGACTGTCAATGACGTCATCATCGCCGCTTAGCTCCTCGCTGCCGGGGATAACTGGCGGCATGGGAAGATTCAGCAGACTCTTGTTGGCGCCAGCGCTGGCGTTGGCGACTGGATTAATGCTCTTTTCGTCGGATTCCTTTTTCTTCTGCGCTGGCGACGGAGATCTTGCGTTAACCAGGTCGAGGGCATTCATTCCAGGTGGCAGCGGCAACGATGTTAAGCTCTTCGATTTAAGGCTGTGCTTGGTCGCCGAGACGGTAGATATAGGTAGCACTGTTTGCTTAATTGGCGTGGAACAGTCCGGGATGTCGGTGCTCACACTAGGGTTCGAGGCCAGTGCCTCGTTCTCCTTGTTTGGCATGGGAATGTTGTTGAGGTCCACATCTGGTTTACTGCTTCCCAGGACTGCAAGACCGTTTGAGACCGTTGTCGCCGTGGCTGCAGGGGTTACAGAGCTGGGGACAGATCGGAGGCAGTCACCAGTGTTGGGCGTATTTCCATCCACAGAGGAACTGTTGTCATTAATTGTAAGTGCTCCGTTGCTGTTGGTGGTGCTATTACTGTTCTCCTCCTGCCGCTCAATGATTTCCTTCAGCGCCTTTTGCCTTTTGTGACGGTCCTTCACAAGCTCGGCAAATAGACTTGTCTCGCTGATTTTTTTAATGTACTCCTCCCGCTTGTGTTTAAGATCACGCGACGTGGGCGATCGACTACGTGAGGCGGAGCTGCCGCTGCTGGCCGAGCTTGGAGATCTGCGGCGACTGCCTCCTCTAGTCCTTTGATGTAGCTTTGGTGAGCGACGATGGTGGTGGTGATAGGAGCTGGAGGCGCCCACAGGTGAAGGCGATGATGCCGTCTCCAAATATCGCGAACTTGTTCGCGGCGATCTCGAGTAGCGATCGGTGGCGGAGGTACCGACAGAGCGCTTGGACGACCTCGACGGATGGGAAGGCGGCGATCCGGCATTCGCACCATATTTGTGTTTGTGGCTGCTGCCATGTCGAAACGCATTCGTTGTTGCTCCACTGGACGAAAGGCCTCCGACGGGGGATTGTCGATTACGCGGGTGGTGCTGCACACTAGGACTCCTTCAAAAATATATAGAAACCAGAGTTAGTTTAAAAGTTATTACTTTTGACATTGCATTGAATTTAGAAAACTAAACTCCGAGAGAGTGGAGTGCAGCTACCTGGATGACCTCCTGGAATACCGATCCCTGCTATAACGATCGTATTTTCCCGTGTGATGCCTACTATGTTCGAAGCTGCCGCCAATGGTTCCCACATCCCGGCCATCGCTAAACTTCCGTCGCTTATGGGGCGGCGTGCTCGGATGATGGTTGTAGCGATCTATCTCTGTAACAAATTGTATGATAAAATAAATAAAAAATTTGTTTGCCTCGCCTTGAAAATGTTAACCTACCCGGTGAAAGCCGTTTCACTTTTCTGGCATCATGACTGGTTGGACCACCTGCAGAGTAGCGAGCCTGAAAGCCGTGCTCGTGGCTGGAGCGGTGGTGCGTATTTAAATCCTCTTTGTGAGGACTCGGTACATATCGGGAACTGCGAGAATCTCGGGGACCAGACCCACCAACCCCGCCGCCGCCACCGCTTGAGGATGTGTAATGTGAATGCGGAGGTGTTCGCGGGGAGTTGCCAAACCTCGGCCCGTTGCCACTAACACGCGTTGAAGGCTGAGGTGAACGATGACGGCTGCTGATTGTCTGCTTATTCGTTACAGTGACCTGCAGATTGCTACCCAGGGCAGCATTGGCCGTTTCCACAGAAGTCGACTCTCCGTAGTAGGTATTATTGCTGCTGTTGGTGCGACGTGCCGGAGGTGGAGTTGCTGGCGAACTGTTCTCCTTGTGGTTGTGTGGGGTAAAGGAGGACGGCCCCGCGCTTACCGTCCGCTCACAGCTTTTGCTCGGGGCGGTAGGCGGTGTGTATCTACGGTCTAGTAAGGCATTGATGTCATCGTTATCCGACATTGAATCAATACTAGAGTACGACTTGGCCCGCTTCTTTTTTCGCTTCTTCGACTTCTTCTTGGACTTGTGTTTGTGCTTGTCCTTCTTCTGCTTCTTGCGCTTTTGCCGTTTCATCTCCGCCTCCAGCTCGTCTGTGTCAATGGAATCGCTGGACATGTAGATCTCCCGGCCCCACAACTCCCCTTTGGATGCGTTGGAGACCTGGGAGGGATCCTCCCGATGATTTGTGGTCTCACTGCTGGACGTTTGTCTCGATCCGGCCGGGGCGGATTTGTTCGAATCTTCGGGTCGTCTTTTCCTAAAGCAAAATAGTAGTGTTACTTCTTACTTGTTTTTTTTTTTTTTAATTTCATTTGCTATGCTCATTACGTACCTGTAATTATCATAGCCCTCCTTATCGGGCTTAGGACCAAGACGACTTCTGGTGAATTGATTATCCGTAGCTGGCTTTGGTTTTTTTGTGTTTGTGGCCGCCCCCTTTCCGGAATCGTTTGCGTCCAAATCGCCGGTCTCCGGATCAGAAAAGTCCTCCGAGCTGACGTCCGAGTACTCCACAAGTGCGGTCGCTGCGGCGGAGGATGCATGCATCGTAGCGTCTTCGACGGATAGGATCAGATCACTCGAAAGAGCCGCAGACACCCCTCTCAGCGCACTGCGGTTCGTACACGTATTATTTTGTAATCGCAAGACCCAATATTCACTCGTTCTGCGACGAAATCCTTCACATCCAAGACCGTAAAACTTTACAGTGTGATTTTCCACAGGAGCAGCAGTACCAATTTTATTTACATCGCCGACAAGCACTCATTAGTGTGACGTTTTCTTTACATGATTATCGCGAGATATGTGCCAATTAACAAAGCTGCACTCGCACAGACAATCACGCGGCTCGGCACTTTACTGCACGTCTACTTTAATAGTCGATTTTAGGTTCGGTTCCCACTAAAATTAACATTAACAAAAAATATAACTTGTCATTTTAAGGTTATAATGAAGTGGCAAGTGTGACCAAGTAACGTGGAAAAATTAATGCCTCAGTAGGGTGAAATGCATCAGAATGCGGTTTCTTCTGCAACACATCTTTCAGACCACAAACAAGTCTGGTCACTCTAAAGATTGTCAGATAGTTAGAAATCGGGATTTAGCTTATAAAAAATAAAAGGAAAATTATATAAAAACTAATAAATTTGTCAAACTCTAAGAGATTTTAAAGCCAAACGAAATTAAAATTAAAGGGGGAAAATTGTTTAGTTTTTAAAACTCTCAAAAAATCGTAAAATTTTTAAAATTGGCTATAAACAAATATTTTATATACGAATTCTATATACGACTGAATGTCAAAAAACATCGGCATATGAAAAAAGCTTCCATTTAGCTAAGGTATACAGAGTTCGTATAACAAAAAATTATGGAGACAAATTCATAAGGATTCCAATTCCATGTCCTTTGATTGGGTTTTGGTCTTAGAATTCAGCAGTCGTTCCCTATTCGTGTATTAGCGATATATTTTAAGATTTCCGCACACGTTTTCCAGCACTGTTTTAACACTGTTGCTCGTCGGTGACGTATGTGCCAGCCGAAGGTTGTATGCGTGCGAATATGTATTAGGGACACGCATACTACCGCATAATCATGCAAATGTACGTATGGATGTGGGTCATTTTTATTGTTCTACGGACTTACCAGTTTCTTTGTTTTTAGTTTTTCAAACGGCACTATTTTATAACTTTTGGTCACCGAGAAGAGGGCTATTCGCGGTCCTTCGTTTCGTAGTCGGCGAACGCACTCGCTGCTGCGCTTAAATTATTAAATAACACGACTTTTGCCAGGCTAGCAGGTCTGTCTTGTTTACGCTTTCGAAACGAATTCTTTTCGCGAAAATTGCATCTGATTATTGCAGGCTTTGTGCAGATATAAGAAAGTTGATTCAAATGCAAGTTACATGTCTCATTAGGCATTGTTGTTTCCGCAGGAAAACCATTAGAATAATTTTGCCATGATTTTCTTGCAATGGCTGGCAATATTTTCGGCGATTAATCAACCAGTGAGCGAGGGCCACTCTGCATTTAGTGCTGGAAAACGTTGACCACATATCGATATTTGCTTCACTTTCGATATTTTAATAAAAAATTGTACAACTAACAAACAAATTGTTTAAATATAAGCGAGAAAATGTTTATATTGGCAGAACATTAAGAACTATATTACTAAAACTACCGAATCCCACAGAAGTACACGTCAGTGTTGCTAAACAATTCTCCTTGACTATGTTTGAAAATTGCCCAACACTAACGGTGGCGTTCCCTTTGAAATTTTTTTCTGCTTGTTTGTTTACATGGCTTGGGTTTACAAAATACTTGATAAATAAAAAACTTTTACTATAATTATCAGCAAGTATCTATTAAGCAAAGCCAACCATGATCTCCAGTCGGGCGTTTGGAGAAACAATTGAGGTAGGTACAAGGATTCCATCGGTCTCGAGAAGTTTTCAAGCGTTTGCATTATTTGCAGGAGTATGAAGTACAGCACTTGTTGGGCAAAGGCGGTTTTGCCAGTGTCTACAAGGCGAGATGCCTTCGCACTCACCAGGATGTGGCTATTAAGATGGCAAGTTGCTCGAATGTTTCATGCTGGGACTGGTCATTAACCTGTCTTTCGACCCGCAGATTGACAAGAAACTTATTCAGGGCACTGGTCTCACCAACCGCGTTCGGCAGGAAGTGGAGATCCATTCCCGACTCAACCATCCCTCGGTTTTGCAACTGTACACATTTTTCCAAGATGCCAACTATGTGTATTTGGTGCTGGAGTTGGCGCACAATGGGGAGCTGCATCGCTACATGAACCAGATATCAAGGCCTTTCTCGGAGGCGGAAGCTGCGTCCATCCTGAAGCAAGTGGTGGCGGGTTTGCTGTACCTGCACTCTCACAACATCATGCACCGCGACATTTCCCTATCCAACCTTTTGCTCAGCAAGGAAATGCACGTAAAGATAGCCGATTTCGGTCTGGCTACCCAATTAAAGCGACCGGATGAGCGACATGTGACGATGTGTGGCACACCCAACTATATATCTCCCGAGGTTGTGTCCCGAGTGTCCCATGGACTGCCGGCTGATGTCTGGAGTGTTGGGTGTATGCTGTACACCTTGTTGGTTGGCCGTCCGCCCTTTGAAACCGATGCCGTACAATCCACACTCAACAAGGTGGTTATGTCAGAGTACCTGATGCCGGCTCATTTGTCTTTCGAGGCACAGGACCTGATAAACAAGTTGCTGAAGAAGCTCCCACATGAGCGCATCACCCTCGAGCAGGTCCTAAGTCATCCATTTATGCTGAAGAGAAGCGATTATAGTGCGAATCGCGGTTATACGACGACGCCGGGAGCGTTAAATGTGTTTGGCCAAAGCTTGGAAAGTGGGGATAGTGGAATCCTAACATTTGCTAGCAGTGAGTATTCTTTGAAAAAATTCTTTCCAGCATTAATTGAAATACCACAATTTAGGTGACTCAAGAAACTCTCAACGTCTCCGCTCTGTGGATACCTCAGCGCCGCAGGCTCTTCCCCAAATACGGGAAGAATTCATGCAGGATCATCATCTTCGACCAACTTATGAACAGCCGACAGGAATATTTCCTCAAAGTACAGCTGGCCAGGCGGAGCAAAAGTGGTCGGGAAACGCTAATTCGACTCCCCCAATTCATGTGAATAGGGACCTCGTTGAAAAGCCCAGTCTTGCTCAAGTTAAGGAGGAGCGACTCTCGGTGCCACCGTTGTGCACGATGAGATTGCTACCGACGCGTTACAAGACCAAGAATGCTATTATGAGTATATTGCGAAATGGCGAGGTGGTTCTTGAGTTTCTGAAATTTCGGCCCAAGTTCAACGAAGATCGCATCACTGACATTTGCCGCATCTCCCATGATGGGCGACGTATCATTATTTACCAACCAGATCCCGGACGGTAAGAAGAGTATTAATTGGTTGTACTAAAAACTGGTAGCATTCTAATTATCGAATCATTTTCGTAGTGGCTTATCCGTACGAGAGCAGCCCCCAGAGCTTCAGATACCCAGTGAGGACTGCATCTACAACTACGAAAGCTTGCCCAGCAAGCACTGGAAGAAATATGTATACGCGGCCCGTTTTGTGGGTTTAGTAAAGAGCAAAACTCCGAAAGTAACGTATTTCAGTGCACTGGGAAAATGTCAACTGATGGAGACGATGACGGACTTTGAGATACGCTTCTATTTGGGAGCTAAGCTGCTGCGGTCTCCCACCGAAGGACTTAAGGTTTACAATGCTAATGGAATGTTATTGACTGATCAGACTTGCCTGGAAGCTCGATCCCTGATCGAGCATGGAAACGAATGCTTCTCGCATTGTGTCACCGTTAGTAATGCCTTGGAAGTGGCTCAGACAAAGGACTCTACGTGCTTTCCAGTCACAATTGGACGGCGCCCAGTCACAGATGTTCAGCCAGGTCAGAAGTTTGACGGGCTAAGGGATACCACTAACTTTGCCTATTCGACCCCGAAATCAAATCAGGTAAGCAGGCATTAAATTTTCTAAGCTTGTTATAGATCTGTAATTAATTAAACCGATTTTAATTATTGCAGGGTTCAATAAACTTCTCCGTTAGCACTCTTTCGTCTGTTCGAAATACATCAGATTTTGGATGCAGTTCCTCGAGATTAAACGTGCTAGCTTCTCATCAAAACCTCCCCATAAAACGCGTCAACGTTCCTGATATTGGCATCGCTACTGAGGTAGATATGGCTGTTCCCTTGCACTAAACTATTTTATTGGACCGTTGCCCATTTCAGTTATCCCACGGAGTTGTCCAAGTGCAATTTTATGATGGATCCGTAATTTCTGTTATACCGGACAACCAAGGTGGCGGCGTAACGTATACACAACCGAATGGCAATTCAACCCATTTTGTCAAAGACGATGACTTGCCTTTCGCTGTCAGAGATAGAATTAGTCAGTTACCGCAGATTCAATTGAGATTGAAGACAGCTCCCTTACTAGGGAGTGGAAGGAAGATTGAGTACAACAATGCAATGACTCCCAAAACGACAACGCCTTGCTACAATCGCATGCTCATATAATGGAAAATCAAATTAAATATGAAACATCATAGTTATTAAGCTTTAAAGCATTTGGTCTACTAAACATTGGTCTACTGTAAAATAAACGAAAATATATTTTATTAACTTCCCTGTATTAATATGCTTTCACTACAATAATCATTTAAGTGAACTCTAAAAGGAACTTTGTACTAAGTAGTACTAGGTATGATGAGGTCTGCTCTTTTGTTTAAAGCATTCTTGACTAGATATTTTCAAAAATCTATTAAAAAAAAAACAACAATAAAAATAAACCAGAAACAAATTGGATGAAATTGAAAACCAATCCTTTTTTGTCAAATGAACGTAAAACCGTGCAGTATAAATATAAAACCTGCGATGGCACCTGTATGGTATTGTCGCCCGATTCGTTTTGACTTATGATTACATGCAACAGGAAAATGATTTATATGTTGACTATTAATTAGAAAGCTATACAGTTGAGACTGTTTGCATAAAACAAACAGACGGAAACGGCTAGATCGATACTGATTAAAGATATATGTATGTATATATTGTTGTATGGGCTCAAGATGCTATGTAAACTTCTGCTCAAAAATTATAAT